>PVJC01008026.1:13327-49764 GCA_004026665.1 Murina feae | reverse complement strand
AAGCTGAGAGGGTAGTTGTCATGGCACTACCATTAAGGGGTGACAGATGAGTGGTTTGAGATTTTATTGCAGTGAAAGTGGGCAGGAAGGCTAGAATGGGCTGTTATCCAAGGGAGAAAAAAAGAGAAAGGGAAGGAAAGGAGCAGTTGAGGCCAGGGACTTGGATGGTTGGATAAGAGGACAAACTGGCTACGATCAATTAGTTGTAAGACACCACTGCACTCAGACCAGCCAAACTTAGTACTTTAAATTTCCTGAGGTTATACCTCCCGGTCACTAGCTTAACTTCTTATTTTCACTGAACCTTAACCCTCACTGTTTTTACTTTTAAACCTTAACTTACTTCTACTTTCAAACAGAGCAACCACTTTGGTTGCCATCCATACAAACAGGTAGGAGAGAGACATGCTGGCCAGTACTACAATGCATGCAACTCAGAACTTATGGTGTCTCATTAATGGTGAGATTTAATGCTTAAATAATAACTTTTAGTTTATTCTGTAAATTGTGGAAGAGGTTTTTAAATTCCTTCTTTTTAAGCTTAAATTTAATTCTAAACAGCAGTCTTTTGGCTAGTGCTCATTTACATATATAGGCAAATTTTATTTTGGACTTGACTAGAATCAGTTGCTCATAAAATATTGGCTTCTCATATGAATGAGTTTATATGAGACCTTGATTATATTGTGAAAAACTAACCTATCAAGTAATTAAAGTATGCTTCTTTATTAAAAAGCAAAGTAAGCAAACCGATGACTCCCCCGCACCCCCCCTCCCCCAGCCAATCTGAAGAGCAGGCTGGGTGGGGGTCTGAGGCATTATGTACGCTCCTGTCTTAAAATTCTGCTGCTGAATATTCTGGTTTAGCTTAAGAAGTACCCAGCAACCTTGTCCTGCCAGGCTTGGAGACTGAAACCTCACTTTCTTGCTCAGAGTAAAATGGACCTTTTATAATTCTTGTAAATAGTTAACTTTAGTACTTATTTCTTTCTTTCTCTTTTCCTCCTCATCACATGTGTAACCTTCATAAATTTCACACTTTCAAATTAGCCTTCAAACCTTCTATGTCTTCAAAAATGCATAACCATGCCTCAGACCTTCCACTGAGTATTTCTTCTCTAATATTCTTTCTTTTTGTCATACCTTCAGCAACTTGTACAGACTTTTCTTTCTTTTTTCTTTGAAATGTATTAGAATTCCTCACTCATAGAAACCTTAATTTTCCAATGATAACAAAAAAATAAACAGCCAACATTTCTTAGATTGACATTTATCAACACACTTTAAACACACTCTTACTTTCAAGAAAATACACATTCAACAAAGTACCAGAGACCTTCGGTAATAAAAACTAAGAGCAGGCAAATTAAAATGTGTCTAGCAATTAATGTTTCAGTATTTTAGGTTATTTTAAAATATTTTAGATGTTTGTCATTTAACCTGGCAATGCTCCAAAGTCTTTAAGTTAATAAAGACTTGGGAGAATTATGTGTAGGTACAAGAGGCTGGCGAAAAGGCAGGGGGAAGAGGGAGCAGGCCCTGCACCCTGGTCCCAGGCCTCTAGCCGCTTGGATTCAAAACTGCCGGATTTTTCCTTAGAGACAACATGCTAAGGTTTGGGTGATAATGAGCTCAGCTTCTGATAACAGCCGGACTGTTACGTAAGCATGTGCAGTAGACAAAGTTGGTCTTTGGAAAGGGTGAGGAAGGGAAGGCGAGAAGGCACTGAAGTCACAGCAGTTTCCAGAGCGTTGAAGGGGGTTGGCCTTGGGATCTAAAGGCTCAGTGAGGGGGGTCCCTTCGCCATGTCATGTCATAGAGGAGCTTTGCGAGAAGACTAAGGTTGTGAACCTGGAAGCAAGAGTGCCCAGTGAGCCTGAGAAAGGAGAAAATTTCTTGTTCAGAGGAGGGAAAGTCATGGAGGAGATAAGGAGATAAGGCGTTTACAACCCAAGATATGGCTCGGCCTTGTGGGGTGAGAGAGTGAAACTGAGGTAGGTGACTGTGGTTTGGGACAGCTGGGCTTTATGAGGGGATGCATGGTAGCCCTGGCCGGGCACTGAGGGAGAATGAGAAAGGTGTGAATGGGGGTAATTATTAAGATGCAGTGTAGACATGAGGTGGCTCATGGCTGTGAGACTAATCCGTCAACCCCCATAATAGAGACTGAGGAGGGGACAAGGGTCCCAGCGAATTCGGAGAGGGCGGAATAAGTGACCCCAGTGCCAATTAAGGAGATCAGCTAACCTGCCACCACAGTCATTACCCAAAGCTCTGTCCTGGTGATGTAAGTCTGTGGGGCCCTGTCAGGGCCTGGGCAGCTTCTTTGGTGGCCAGTCCCAGGAGGTCTGGGAGCTCCAAACCGGATCCAGAGGGCCACCTTGTTGGACTGGCTGAGGCCTGACCTGGAGGGGCCAGACTACAGTCTGATTTCCAGTGGTCCTTCCCTTCTGCACTGTGGGCAGGGCCCAGGCAGGGGTCTCGGGTTTGAGCAGGACTTGGCTCAGTGTCCTTCCTTGCTGCATTTGAAGCAGGGCCTGGAGGAGGCCTAGCCCCTGACTTACCCATGGTTGGAGACTGGCACTGCATTTGGGGTTTATGAGAGCAGTGGCTAGGAGCTGGAAGGCCTCCTTCTGGGCCCAGCCTTAGCCCAATCTTGCCTTTGTTTTGGGTCTCCTTGTCTCTATTATTAAAGACTTTAAAGATCAGGTTAATGAGGTCTTTTTGAGGGGTTTGTGGACCTATGTCTATTTTTTGAAGTTTATGGTGTGTCGGGGGCTGATTGGGATGTAAAATAGATGTTCAGAAGAAGGGTTCCCTCTGGGGGTGGGGTCTAAGGTGGTAAATTACTGCAAGGCCTCCATGAGGCAGGAAAGAAAGAGAGCTGGGTTTTTGTCAGGGCCCTGAGTGATTTCATTAAGTTTGTCATAATTGACCACAATACCCTCAGTTCCTGCTGCCTCCCTCAGGGGTAGAATGGGCACAGGAATAGAAGAGGCTGTTGAGGAAGGCAGCCTTTGGGTGGCCTGAGAGCAAGTGTTAGGTGGGAAAAGGCTGTTGTGGAGCTTGTATTCTTGGGATTTGGGCGCTCAGGGGCTGGGGGAGAGGGTAGTTGCTGAGGGTCTGGAGGGTCTGGGTTTTGGGAATCTACTGCAGGTGAGGGAAGCGATGGGTAAGGGGATGGAAGTAAGTGATCTGCTGGGTCAAAAGCAGAATCAGAAGTGTTAGGGTTAAGATGTTTTGTGTGAAGGAGAAAGATCTGATGGGTAGAGCAGGACTGAGAGTGTGCCATCCCAGCACAGCCAAGGATAAATCTGAGGAGGGGTCGTAAAGGATTGAAGAAAAGAGACAAGAGAATACAGCTGGGGCTTGGTAGAACTCCCGTGCCTGGAGGAGGACACAAAAGACCCAGCTTGCAAACCGATGCTTTATTTTACAGTCTGATTAAAACAAGAGTAGATTAACATGTTTACAAATGTTCTTGTTTTGGCAACATTTGCTGCACCTCCCACAGCTCATTAACTACTTAGGAAGGAATGAGGGAGGGCTACAAGGTCAGGCTTACTTATGCTAGGAGGGCTCTGCCCTCCAGGCTGGGACTTGTTTGTGGCCCTGCCACAGGTCAGCCCGAGGCTTGACCCTAGAGCTGCTCACTACAGAGAGTGAAAAAGGCCTGGATGTAGGGAATCTCTGGCTATTTTCCATTGCAGTGACAGCAATTATGTAAATTGCTCAGTGTGTTAAAATTAAAAGTGCCATTTTCAGGCCATTGAGACTTATTATCTAGTTTATGTTGCGGCCAAACAGTGTGACAAAATAAAGTGAGGTGCTTGGGCATGATCTCCCCCACCAGTATGCAGAGGAAGTGTGGTGTGGCCCATGAGAGAGAAAGGGTGAGTGACAAACCACCAATCCAAAGGTGACTGTTTAGGGCAGGCATCCCTGCTGCTAAACAAATCACCATGAGAAACAAGAGGTGACCCTCTGGACTGGATGCCCCCAAACTAAAGCCAAATGGCTGAGGAGTCTTCTGGCCTGGCGCTAGGACTTTCAAGATGAGAGAGTGGGTAGGAGACCCGAGAGAAGTGAAATTGTGGAACATCACTCACCTAGAGAAGACTGGCTGGTGTGGGATGGAGGGTCAGCAACAGAGAGGGAGAGATTCCGGGTCCAGCGTCCTCCTTGGCTGGCTGGGGAAGACCCCCCCGTAAGGGAGGGAGGCCTGATAGAAGCTTGAGTCACCCAAGTAGGATTTGGAGGTAAGCCTAGGACCAGTTGCCGCTGCCTACTGCTCTCTGAGTAGCAAACTCAGGGTGACCAAAGCCAGGATGATGGCTCCCCATCTCCATGGAACCCTCCTGGGTTTCCAGCACCAAATGTTAGGTCACAGAAGGAGGAACGCACGAGGCCAGAGTGGTGAGGGATTACAAATTTATTTGATCGTCCACGCACCAGGTGGCTGAGCCTGGATGACTCCAGCACCCAGTGACGCAGTCAGCGGCTTTTAAAGGACTTTTGGAGGCTTTTTCTGGGAGGAGACTTCTTTATGCAGACCCAGAGGGGAGATAATGGAATGTGGTCACCACTAGTGAAATGTGGTCTCAGCAAAGGGAATGTCCATAGTGAAGTAGCCTAGAAAGTCAGTTCCCAAGGGAGAGGTACCAGTTCAATTGCATGGTCAAACCTAACACTTAGTCCTTACGAGACCCTGAGAAGTAGGGCCTTGGCTTATTTGCTCGGTGTCCCCAGGTGTCAGCCGCATAGTCAGCCACATAGTCAGCCCTTCACAAATCTGAGTAGGGAGCAGGACTTTCTGCACAAGGAGGGAGGGGCTGTGGGAAGATGTAGCACTTTTTTTCCTTCACTTTCTGCCCTCTCTGATTTGGCTTCAGTGTCCCCCACCCTAACCAGGTTCCAGCAAGGCCCAGCCCTGTTCCTCACTCCTCCCCCAGGGCCCTTGGGGCTCAATGTGAATGTGAGTGAGCCACCACCCTCCTCCCTCACCATCCCCCACAGGGCAAATCAGAACAATCTGCTGGCTAAATGGCCACTCAGCTAGCCTCTGTTTTCACTTATTAAAAATTTTTTTTAATTAATTTGAGAGAGAGAGAGAGAGAGAGAGAGAGAGAGAGAGAGAGAGAGAGGGAGAGAGAGAGAAACATTGATGTTAGAGGGAAAGATCAATTGTTTGCAACCTGTGCACAACCCAAGCCACAACACAAACCCCTGAAGCCAGGGTTTGTGCCCTGATCAGGAATTGAACCAGTGACTTTTTTGTGCATGGAACGACACTCAACCAACTGAGCCACACTAGCCAGGGCTTCCCTACTTTTTGAAGGCCACCTTCTTGTGGGCTAAATTAGGGATATATCTGGTTTATGTCTCATTAGGTGTCATAGCCAGTGGCCTCAAGGCCCAATTCCCTGATCTCAGTTTTACCAGTTGCCCTTCACTTACTCTGCTCTGGACACATGGTCTCCTTGCTGCCTTCCAATCTACCCGACAAACTTCCACTCAGGGCCTTTGCACATCATTCTCCACTCCCTTAATTCAGAGGTCCTCTTGGCAGGAACTGCCAGGGCTGTCACCAGCTAGTGAGTGCCCTAGTACTTCCTACGTGGAGGTGGTCCCACACCAGCAAGAAATGGTTGGGCTGTACCAATGAAGAGCTACAGACAAAGAAGGGAATGATGGGAGGCTGGGAAAATATTCAAAGCCATCCACGGAGGAAATGCTCAAACTCTGGATATTTTTGCATTACTAACAGCCAACAGATATTCAGCAAGTGGTTCTGTCACTCTATCACATTCCTTATTCCCAGTTCTCATTGCACACCCGGGGGAACCGAAGCTCAGAGAGCTTCTAGGGCTGCACAGCTGGGAGCAGCAATCCCGGGACTCAGCAAGATCCCTTTGACTATAGGTAGCATGTTTCCTCCATCAGGTAGGCTGTTTCCAGATCAGGCAGCAACTGTGGCGCATCCAAGGCTGGGTGTGGCCTGGAGAGTATAATCTCTGGGGCAAAGTGATGAGCTTTGAAGGAGGTGCTCTCTCCACCAGAGATATGAAGAAATGGAGGAGCAAGATCAGAGTGAGGCTGGCAGCAGACTGCCCTGTGGCTCACAAGAGCTTGGTGCCCACATTGAGTGTGCATCAGCAGATGTGGGCCAACAGCTGCTGAAAGCTTGCTTTCTTCATAGACTGTGCATCCAGAAGGCCTCTGTGGCATCAAAGCAACTGGCCCACCTGGCAGCAGCCCCTGGAGGCCCAGAGTGATCACTCCAGGCACTGTCCATTTTCTTTCACCTCCATTTGAGAGTGTGAGGTGTCAGACTCAGGTAGATCTGGATGTGAATCTTATTAGCTCTGCCTCTTATTAGCTGTGCGATCCTGGGCAAGTTACATAGCTTCTTTGGGTCTCTGTTTCCTCACCTGTGGAATGAAGATGATCATCATAGCCCACCTGGTCTATATAAAAGGCAGAGCAACCGTCCAACTGGCAGCTATGACACACAATGACCACCAGGAGGCAGAGGCTCAATGCAGGAGCTGTCAAGCTTCAGTGAACCACCCTCTCTTAATCCAGAGGGACCCCTTGGGGGATGTGGGAGATCAGGTTTTGGCCTGATTCCCTGCAGGCCAGGTGGAGGGACCCCACCTGCCAGAGGAACCCTGTTCACTCTGCAGATGCCCTTCGAGCCGCAGGGCCGCCCCAGGTGCAGTGGGCCGGGGAGGGGCCTCAGGAGGTTGACTCCAGGGCATGTCTGGCCCTCGTCTCACCTAGTCCCACCCCGGTGGCCACCTTCTAATTAATTTCCTTTCAATGTGCCCGAATCTGTGCACCAGGGCACTAGTGTTGAAACAATCAATGGCGTTAATGCAGGTAAAGCCAGTAGCAACCTTGTCTGGGAGGACCTGGGCAGACCTCACTGCACTTAGCAGAAGGTTCCCTGAATATAGGACTGCTGGCTGGATTTAGCTCTTAAAATTGCTCAGTAGAGCCCTGGCCGGTTTGACTCAGTGGATGGAGCATTGGCCTGTGGACTGGGGGGTCCCAGGTTCGGTTCCGGTCAAGGGCATGTACCTTGGTTGCCTGCACATCCCTAGTGGCAGGTATGTGGGAGGCAGCTGATCATTGTTTCTCTCCCATCGATGTTTCTGACTATCTTTCTCCCTTCCTCTCTGTAAAAAATCAATGGAATATATATATTTTTTAAATGCTCAGTAGAATCCTACATGCTTTGGGGAAGGGTGGGGGGCAGTGGGGGCAGGGATGCCAGAACCTAAAATTGCTTAGTTTTGGGTGGGGTTGATGTCTGGGTATGGGACCCTAGGGGTCCAGACAGAAGAAGGTCAGTGCTCCCTACCCATACCCAGGCCAACAGGAGAAGAGGGCTGCCAGAATGTTCTCACCCAGAACTAGTAAACTGGGAGCCTCCATCCAGGCTTTCCACCAGGATAAAGTCCCCTGACACCTGCTGCGCCCCACCTGCCCCTGGATGAGGCCTGAACTCTCATGCTGACCTTCACATCGGCTCAAGTTCACTCCTGACCTGATTAGTCTGATGTCCTTTTAGCTGCAATAGTGGGCACTTACTATTTTGTATTGTCTTTTCATTAGTTTCTCACGGGGTTCCAGGGACGGTGGCTTATATATCCTTGGCAATAAAGTCTACAAGAGTCATAGTTCTTGTTAGTTACCTGCTGCTGTTGGATCCTAATCTGGGGCATAGAGGGCTCGATAAAATTCTCATTCTGTAAGTGGCATTACCACAAATTTTAACTTTGTTAAAATTACTTTTGCTTTTTCATGTATTTTCTTGGAAAACAGTGGGTTCCTGCCATGTGCTGGGCGCTGTGCCAACCACGAATAGGACAGTCCCTGCCCTCCAACAGAGGACACTGACAAAGCAGAAGCCACAGCACAGTGTGGCAAGCACTCTGTGGTGGTGACTGCGGGCGAACGGGACAAATGGAACGGGGCGGGGGCACCAACCAGCCCAGAGACAGCTGCACACACACTGCCAGCTGCTCCGTGGAGTGAACTCTGAGCAGACTTTCCTTTCATTCAGCCGTTGCAGGGAGCATGTGTGCATTTCCAGCCCCTCTGTTGGATTCCTTTTCAAATGTACCTGTTTTTTTGTTCAGTGTCTTTTCCTAATACTTTCTATTCTTTATCTCTTTTTTTTTCATTTGAAAACTATATCTTCTCCCTGAATGTTTCTTTCAGATTGCTCTTTATGTGAAGTTCCCGAGAGTAGTAAGCTTCCTATTTTGGCCATTCACTGTCATGATGGGATGTGTTTTTGAGTGGTAATTTTTTGGTTGTGAACTTTTTTCTATCCTGGTGTTCCTGAGACCTGGGTTGTGGAACTATAGCCATAGTACAGTTATATATTTGCTTCTGTTTGGTTTCCTAGGTGTCTAACTGCTTGAACTGACCTATTTTTACTTTAATGCCTTTGCTTAGGGAAATTATTCAATCACTTAAAAATAATTTCCTGGACATCACCTGCAAGTATATCCCCGTGTTTGGTGCTGTGGAAGATACAAAATGATGCAAGACAATACGATGTGGCTGCCTTACATGGAATGGTCTGAAAGGACCAAATATACACAAAAAGTTAAGTAGCCACGTAAGGCAGAGTCAATGACAGGGCTAACAGTGGACCCACGTCAAGGTCAGAAGGAAAAACAGACAGCTGGGGAAACAGGGAGGAAAGCAGAGAGGAGAACAGGTGTGAGGAAGTTACAGAAATCTGACTTGTGAGTGGAGAGTTAGTGTGTCGCTGCATTGTGAAATGAGGGTGTGGATGAACTTCACTTTAGGGTCCCTGTAGGGAAAAAGCCTAAATCAGGCAAAAGGAAGTCATTTAAAATACTCCTGGGTGGGAGGTAGGTTTAATGAAAGTTGTGTTTGAAGGAGAAAACAGAGTAACCTGAAAGGGCTAGGAGGCTTTTATTATTATTACTAGGGGCCCAGTGCACAAAATTTGTGCACTGGGGGAGGGTTCCTCAGCCCAGCCTGCCCCCTCTCACATATTGAGAGCCCTCAGGGGGTGTTCTACTGATGGTTTAGGCCCGCTCCCTGCTCCCCATGGGGAGTGGGCCTAAGCCACAGTCTGCCCTCCCTTTGTGGGAGGCGACCAGGCTAATCAGGGGAAGCCACCAGCCCCATCACCCCACTGCTGCAGCCACTATCAGTCACCACAGCCACCAAGGTGTTTTCATTAACACGGACTCCAGTCCGTTCATCATGAAAAAATGACAACTTTCTTTAGGCATTTTCAGGATGTGTCTTTCATAGGATATGACATTTCTTTTCTTTTCTTTTCTCCTCATCTGAGGATATGTTTCCATTGATTTTTAGAGAATGTGGAAGAGAAGGGAAAGACAGAGAGAAAACATCAAAGTGAGAGGAACACTTTGTTTGCCTCCTGCATGAGCCCTGACCTGGGCCCCAGCCAGGGAAAAGCCTACAACCCAGGTATATGCCCTTGGTCAGAATTGAACCCAGACCCTGCAGTCAGCAGGCTGAGGCATTATGCACTGAGCCAAACCGGCTAGGGTAGGATATGACATTTCTTAGCCCTCCAGCAGTGGACCTTCATTTTTTTTTCTCCAGGAGTATGGTGGAAAAACCCTAGATCACCTTTAGGGATTATTACCCAAGTTACTAAGAATATTACGAGTGGCATACAGGGAGCTGAGCGGTAAGAAAAGGTGTTTCCTCTGTGGTTCACCCGGATCACCGGCTCCACCCCTGCCCAGGCCTGTAACCTCTGACCAAGGCTGCAGACCTGAGCAGAAGACCCCCAAGACCCTCCGATCCCCAGCTTCACAGAGCCCAGGCCTCTGCAATCACCGGCTCTGATCCTGCCCCCCTCCCATCGCTGGCTCTGCCCTTGCCCCACTGGCAGCCTCTGGCCAAGGCTGCAGGCCTGGGCAGGGGACCCCCCCAGACTCTCGCTTTGCTGGCTCCACCAGAGCCCAGACCCCTGCAATTGCAGGCTCCACCCTGCCCCTCCAATTAGCGACTCTGCAGAGCCCAGGCCCCTGTGATCTCTGGCCTTGCCACTGCCCAGGCCTGAGGCCTGTAGGCCTGGGTAGGGCACCCTCATACTCCTCCAATCACCGGCTCCACCCTTGCCCATGCCTGAGGCCTCTGGCGAAGGCCTCTGGCCTGGGCAGGGTACCCCCAGCCCCCTCTGATGGTCTGTTCCACCCCTCGGACCCCCGCCTCCCCCGCCACCTGCCTTATGGGCCTGACCACTTCAGTGGCAGGGCTGAGCCTGACTGGGCACGCCATCTTGTGGCTATGGGAGCAGCCATCTTTGCGAGGAGTGATGCCTAATTTGCATATTACTCTTTTATTAGATAGGATTATTATTGAGAGGGAGAGAGAGCAGGAGAAACATTGCAGGCTGCCTCCCATACGAAATTATTATTGGGGGGCTGCCTCCCACAGGAAAGCCAACTGGGCATGTGCTGACTGGGAATCGAACCCAAGACCCTTTGGTGCAAGGGAGGACGCTCCAACCAACCAAGCCACAATGGCCAGGGTGGGCTAGGCGGCTTTGCAGTGATTTAGACCAGAACAAACCTGGGTTAGGGAAGCAGCACCAGTAAGAAAGGGAGGAAGGGAGGTAAGCTACTGAGATCGGTGTCACAGACTCCAAAAGTTTCTTTAAACCAGCCGTCGCCAACCTTCCGCACCTCACGGACCACCGCTGCTAGCGTATTTGTCAGGAATGGCTTTTCAGTTAAGGAAGGAAGTTGGGAAGGGCAGACTGCGAGAGCCCGGGACTAAATGGTCAGAAGGCGGATGTCTATCCCACAGAACTTGCTCACAATGAACTCAGGACACTGCAAGCAAAGGGCCAGGCCCCCCGCTGCTGCTCCTGCAGCCTCTGCCTTTCCTGCGCAGCTGCACCAGCAGCGCGGCTCCGGGCGTCCTTGCGCGGGGTGGGCACGCGACTCACAGGCGCCGGCACGAAGTCGGCGCGACTTTAGAGCCAGCTGTTATTTCGTTCTTATTAACGAAAGGCTAGACTATTGCACTCAGCAGGCACAGTGCCTGCGTGTGCTCACACCGAACGACGGATCGAAACCCCTGGAACTAGGGAGGGAGACTGGCCAAGAACTTGAGAGCAAAACCCCTTTTCCCACCGAGGGCCCCCAGGGAGGTTCGCGGAGGCTCAGGTGCAAAGGAGGCTGAGCGCAACTGGGTCGGGTCTGGTGGGGAAAGACGAGGGGGGACGGTCGGAGACCTCAGAGCCGTGGCCCGGCAGCCGGAGGCCTCGCAGGCCGTTCCGCCCAGGATCCTGGCCGCAAAGGGGCGGACGCAGAGCGGCAGGGCCCGGGCCGCCGAGCGCGGCGCCAGAGCCCTGCCCGGCCGGGGAGCGCGTGTGGCGTGGACCCGGCGCCCGCCGCCCTCCCGTGATCCCCTGCGGCCCCGCCGCCGCCGGCCCCTGACGTCACGAGGGGCGGGACGCCACCGTCACGTGACGGGGAGTGACCTCGCGGGCGGGCGCCATGGGGGCCTTGGACCCGGAAGTGGCGCCCAGGGCTCGCGGCGGTGCCGCGGGGATGGCGGGAGCCGGAGCTGGAGCCGGAGCGCGCGGCGGAGCGGCGGCGGGGGTGGAGGCCCGGGCTCGCGACCCGCCGCCCGCGCACCGCGCACACCCGCGCCACCCTCGGCCCGCGGCGCAGCCCTCGGCGCGCAGGATGGACGGCGGCTCCGGGGGCTTGGGCTCTGGGGACAACGCCCCGACCACCGAGGCCCTTTTCGTGGCCCTGGGCGCGGGCGTGACGGCGCTCAGCCACCCGCTGCTCTACGTGAAGCTCCTCATCCAGGTGGGGGCCGGGGGCGCCGTTGGCGGGGGCGCTCACGGGAAGGTGACGGGCCTCCATGGTCAGATGGGGGCGGGGGTCGATGGCGACGGGTTTGGGGAGGGTGCGGGCCGAGGGCTGGGCGGGCCGCAGGACGCGAGGGGAGGAAGGCGGGAGGGTTTGGGGGACGCGGGGCTCGGGTCTGAGGGCGTGGGAGAGGGCGCGAAGGGGTCCGAGCGGCGGGTTCGGGGGAGGGGGAGGGAGCGGGGAGTTTCGGGGGTGCCGGGAGACGGCGAGGGGAGAGGGACGGGTTTCTTTCGGGGGCGGAGGAATGGAGGCGAGAACTTAGGATAGGAAGGATGGGGCATTCCGGGGGGTGAGTGGGAAAGCAGCAGATTTGGGGAAGGGGCAGGAAGTTTGGCGACTGGGGAGCGGGGGGGAAGGAGAATTGGGGGTCACGGCTCCATATTTACAAGACGAGCACATACTTAGGGTGAAGGGAGCGAGAGCCCCGGCCGGGGTGGGGATGGATTTAAAGGGGTGGATTTGAGACAAAGGACGGGGGCGGCGGGCCTGGGCCGAACAGGAGGGGCGGAGGGAGGCGGCGGGCTCCGGAAGCAGGGCGGGCGGTGGGACTGCTGGGGCGCGATCTGCTGGGACCGGGAGGCGGAGGGTTCGGCCGGAGATGGGAGCTCTGGGCTGGTAGCGACGACGGATTTGGTGGGAAGAGAGGAGCAGAGGGCGACGCAGTGAGGGAGGGACAGTGGCGTTTTGTCTGGAGAGGGGGAGCCAGGAGGCTTTGCGGGGTGGAAGGGATGACGCATTTGGAGGAGAAGATGGAAGTCACGATGGGGGTCGGGAGGAAGTATCGGAATTAGGCAGGAAAGGTGGCTGGGACATAAGATGACAGGATGGAGAGACTGGCAGAAACTGAGGCCCAGGCAGGGATGTCCGGCACGGTGCCGTGCAGGTGCGCCGGGTGGACTGGCGCTGGCCAGCAACGCCTTGCAGAGGAAGCAGGCTCCTGAGAAAGGGAGAGATGGAGTGGGAAGGAGGCCGGGTGGAGGGACGCATATTGGGCCGCATTAGGTGGGGGTGACCGAGACGGGCACTGTTTAGATGGGGGTGGTTCAGGCCTGAAGATATAGCCTAGAATTTTCCAGTTCAGAAGAGTGCGGGCCGGGGGGCATGGGAGGTGTGTATGTGGGGTGGGGGGGGGAGAATAAAAATTGAGACCCAACCGAGATTTGAGGTTTGATTTGAGTTGAAGTGAGTGGGTGTCAGATTTACTGTCCTTATAATTGCACTGACAGTGGGATAGACCATTGGACTAAGGGACCCGAATGGGACTAATTGAAACCAGACTTGGAGTAGAGGAGATAAAGGGAATGGGGTAATAGATTTGGAGGGCATGACCTGACTATGACCTACTACCTGAGATGTGGGCGCTGAGCTTTGGCTGCTGGAGTGAGATTGGGTGAGGGCTGGGATTTTAGGTGGCAGACAGGAGGGTCTGTGGAGTGGAGGATGCTGGAGTATAGGAATGGGCGGCTCCATGGAAAGGAAGTGGGGGTGGCTTCGTCATTTGGACCATAGTCGATTTGGTTTACAGGTTGAGAAGAAGTTGAAGTAAAGGTGATTTGAAGAGAGAATTGGGAATAAGGGAGAATGGGGAATTGGGGAGTAAAGGGAGGCCAAGCGGTTAGAACCGGATGGTAGGGAGGTGGCCTATCCAATTTGAACTCGGCTGGTCCTGAGTATAGCTTACTTTAGGGTGAAATTTTAATGGTCATAGCTCAGGAATCAGTAACGTCTTGTAAAAAGGTAGATACCAGTTTTGGGGGGTAACAGGCTTAGAGTGGCAGATTTGGGATACAAAAGAGCGCAGTGCCTAAGATCCGAGCTCGTGGGTGTTAAGTTTCAGGACTTGGAGGTTGAAGGGGATGGACCAACTCTGCCAGAACCTGATGCAGAGCCACAGCTCTGGACTAGGTCCACGGAATTGGGGAGGAACTTGGGTGAGTTTGACTTGGGCTCAAATAATGACATTTTGAGGGCAAGGAGAATAGGGGTGAAATATGGCCAGGTGGAAGTTAAAAATATAGACTCAGTAGATTAGGAAGCTATGGGCACATGAGGTGAAGGGACACAGCAGATTTAGGGGTGAAATTGGAATTAATGGGACTCCCAAATTGTTGTGACTAGACTGGATAAGACAGCAAAAGAGCATAGCTCAGACTTGGAGTAGAGAGGATAAAGGGAATGTTACCTGTGTAAGAGGAAAAATCAAAACAAAACTCAAAACCTTTGCGCTTCTAACCCACAAGGGAATGTGTGGAAGGGGAGGGCTAACTGCCTAAGTCGGCTGGCTCATCCCTTTTCTCCAGTTCCCCTGGGATAGACCTTTTTTAAAAAGAAGGTCCTCATCTAGAGAAGCTTTCTTATTTTATAATCAGTAATATGTCAGGTAGCTCAGAATCCCACCCACAAGGGACAGCTAAAAACCCTAAGGCAAAGAAGAAAGGGAATTGACCCAGGAAAGCTCTAGAAGCTTACCGCGTTCAGTTTTAAGGCAGAGCTCCCAACCCTACTGTTCCTGCTGCTCTGCCTGGTGGCATGGCTTAGTGGTTGAGTGTTGAGACAATTGGGGGTGTGGGCTGTCAGCACTGGGTCTGTGGGAAGTGGGGGTGTGGGCTGTCAGCTCCGCTCCCCAGGAGGTCACAGTTCGATTCCTGGTAAAGGTGCATGCCCCGGTTGCCAGCTTGATCCCCAGTTAGGGGTGTGCAGGAAGCAGCTGATCAATGATTCTTTCTCACCATTGATGTTTCTATCTCTCTCCCTCTCTGAAATCAATAAAAATGTATTTATTTTGGGGGAAAAACGTTGCTGCTCTGGTTCACTGGTCCACGGACTCAGTTGGCCTGCTTTGAGGACAGGACTGCTGTCCCAACCCCCTGTCAAGGAAGGAGACTGCTCACACCCCACTTAGGTGCTGGTCTCCTGGACACCCTGCCTCCTCCTGGCAGCATAGCTAACAACCTCACCCCTCAGAGAGACCCCACTTCCTCAGGGTGAATGGGGGGCTTGGTCCTTCACCCACATGAGGTTAACATACGTAACAGCGGCTACACAGCAAAAGTGACCATAGCCCCTCAGAAATGCGGGGACATTCTGTCACAAGGATGTGGGTGGCTGCGATTAGAAAACAGCTGAGGAATTGTTTGAGGAGCAGCTGGGATCTGAGGTGGCCGTCTGCTCTGCCTGAGAGTGAGAGGGACAGCTCTATCTGTTGGCGCCTTCTGTGGGTGCGTAAGCAATTCTAGTTGTGGGTGACCTTCGGGATGGGTTACTTGGAGCTGGCTGTCTGAAGTTTGGGGTGAGGTTTGGATGTGCTATGTTTTGGTGTTAACTACATGAGAATTGAGACTGGGTTGAAGTTTTTAACCTGGAGATGACAATACACGGGTTTATTCTGAGATGAGCATGGGATTCAAAGTGTATAAAAATCGGGGATTTTGTCCTGGGGGTATCTGGAGTTTGAAGGTAATGTTGGGGGATGGGGGTGACTTGGATAGTGGTAGGTGGTATCTGGGACTAGACATTTCTGTTCATTGGGAGATTCATGATCCTGACGGTTATAGACACTGATGAAATTTCTTTTATGTTTTGATGGGGGAAACATCGAAGGAACAGCATTAGAATTGGTGGGGAAAGAGTTAGAGGCCTGGGAAGACGAGAAGCAGTGAGGCTGAGTCAGCAGTGGAATCTGACCTTCCTTTTGTATTTGTTGGTTCTGAAGGTGGGCCATGAGCCGATGCCCCCCACCATTGGGACCAATGTGCTGGGGAGGAAGGTCCTCTATCTGCCGAGCTTCTTCACCTACGGTGAGTGTGCTTCCTAGGCTGGAACGCCCACACCAACGCAAAGAAGCATCAGATGGGGAGCAGGCCCAGCTGGCCCTGCAGCATGGCACCCAGAGTCAGAGCTGGCATGGCTGGAGGCAGCAGGGTGTTGGGGTGAGAGTAGGTGAATAATACAGCTTTGGTCCAGCTCCTCTACCTGGCAGCAGGCCAGGTGGGGGGGAGAGGGGGGCAGACAGGTGCTCAAGGGAGGAGGCAGTCAAGACACTGGTCCCTGTCATCCCTGCCCCAGGTTGTGCCTGGATTTGGGGGGGGGGGGGAATGCGTGAGGTGTCCTTTTGCTCTCTGAGCAGTTGGCCCTGTTACTGGCTTTTCTGCTACTGTAGCAGGAGGCTAGGTTCTTTTCTTCTTTCTTCGTTCTCTTTCCTCTGTGTTCCCCAGACATGGAGCCACCTCATTCTGGCATCTCCACCCACTGGGTATAGACCAGTGCAGGGTGAATCTGGCTTTAGCTGTGGTGTGCCCTGACTGGCCGGGTGAGCTGGGGCAGGCAGCCTCACTGCTCTGGCCCGCGTTCCTCTGCAGAGTGGCACCAGCATCTTCATGCTGGCCCTTCACACACCCGCCCCCTCCTGTCCCTAGGTCTCCCCCCCGGGAAGCCCACCTTGCTGCCTCTGCTGCCTCCCCCGGCCCGTGGGCACCAGCTGCCCATGATGTTGTCAAGTCCACCACAGCTGTCCCCTCCCAGTCCCCACCCTCACATGGTCATGACGGGGACTTTCCTTGAAGGTGCCCTGATCCCCTTGTGCCTCCACCACCTCTGCTCTTACCTGTTTGGCATTCCAGAATGTTCTCTAAAAACCTTTGTTTCTACTGAATAACTTGGGGCTTCATCTCCTGTCCCCTTTGTTCCACTTCATACACTGCTGGCAGAATCTGAGGTCACGTTTCTCTTTCAGTCTCGCCGTGGGGAAATGTGTTCTTACTTGTTTTTACTTAAAGATTATCAGTGTGGGGAGGTCAGCATGAGGAAGGCACCCCACTGAAGAACAGTGAGACTGGTGACCCAGACAACACTGGGTCTGTGGGAAGTGGGGGTGTGGGCTGTCAGCCCCGCCCTGGGGTGTCTCTGTATGGCTAGGCACCCCTCAGCAGTGTGAGGCGGCGGGGGGGGGGGGGGGGGGGGGGGGGGGGGGGGGCGGGAAGGGGCAGAGCCCAGACGGCTTTGTTCACGTCGCAGTCATTCCCGAAAGGACTCAGGAGAGGGGTCTTGACTCACTTTACTGCCTCTTGCAGAGATGGGCTCCCCACCCCGGTTTACATGGATGGCGTTTTCATCCGGGTGTCTAGCAGATGCCCAGTGGGTGTTTCTAGACACCACACCACTCTCTCATGGGGAGAGGGCTCGGCTATGGGGACGCCTAGAGCCTGCCTGGACAGCATCTACTCCCTCTGTAACGGTGAAGGTGTAATGGGTGAAGGTGTGAAGCAGAGAACTTCCTGGAGAGAGTTCCAGGGACTGCAGAACCCCTGCAACCAGAGGCCAGCGGGAGGAGAGGGGGCGGGGCTTTGGGCCCAGCATGACCTCTGGGCATCTTTGCCAGCCTTTCTGTGCTCTCACTTGTGTATTCTTCATCTGAGAGGTGGGGGAAGTAGGCGTCCCTAACTCCTTTCTCCCTGTGGGCAGGTGAATAGAAAGAGGTTGAGTGCCTCACTGGACATCACACTGGTTTACCCTGCCCCTCCCTCTTCCTGACCGGTGCTCCCCTCCCCCAAAACAAACGTTCCTTCTGCCCACTCGGAAGCCAGACGCCTGTTTCCTCCCATTCCCACCCGCCTCTTTCCCCAGCCCTCCCCACCTCAGGAAGCAAGTGTGCAGGTAACAGGTGCTGCAGCCCAGAAAGCCCGCCGGCAGGGGCAGTGGCAGTGGCAGTGGCAGTGGCCTGCTGGGTGGTGGACGTTGCAGAGAAAGGCCGGACAGCCGGTTCCTGCCACTGTGCGGCGCCAGAGAGCTGAGTCGTGGGTCTGCCAGCTTCCAAGTATGCAGCTTTGTAAAAGTACAGCGGTTTTTTGAACATAGTTTAAAAGTTGATATTAAAGAAAACAACAAAACATTAAAAAAGCGATCCTTTTAGAGACCCCAGAGAAGAAGCAGGACTCAGGTGGGCTCCAACTCTCTGGCTGCTGCTGTTTTTTCTATAAAATAGTTCATTGGTGCCTCTGTTTTGGTTACTTCTCCACTTGCGTGTCCTCCCCACATCTTGGTTAATAAATGCCACCAGGTGCCAGGTGGAGTCCCCGTGCCTCTTCTGGGAGCCCTTCCTTTTTCTTTTTTCTTCCCTTGGGTTGCAAACTTTATTATTGTCTATGGGAACTCTACCTTCTTCCTCCCGAGAAAAACATTTTTTTAATGAATAACAGAACTGCTTTCTGGGTTGCAGCACTGAAGTTGCTGAGTTGAAAACTAGAGCTGAGTTTGCCAAGTAGATTTGTCAAAGCTGAAAAAGGAAATATGGGAACTTGTTAGTCAGAAATATGTTTTGAAGGCTTTTACACAAAGGATTTGGCTAGAGAAGAGATTGGTGGGGCTTGATCGCTTCCAGGGTCCTTCCCCCCCCGTGACTGTGACTTGGGAGTGGGTGTCTGGGCTGGCGTGACACTGCCACCCCTGCTTCCTTCTAGCCAAGTACATTGTGCAAGTGGATGGGAAGATTGGGCTGTTCCGAGGCCTAAGTCCCCGACTGATGTCCAACGCTCTCTCAACCGTGACCCGGGGCAGCATGAAGAAGGTGAGGCCCGGTGCAGTCAGCAGCAGTTGCCAAGGTTCCCGTGAGCTCCTGGCCACCCCAGAGGCAGCCATGAGCACTGGTTCAGCTTCCCCCCTTCCCAGACTCGGCAGGCTTCCACCCTAGCACCATAGCCAGGCTCCAAACCCTGTTGGCCCCACGCTGACACTCGCTGGTCGGGAGGGTTCCTGCCCCACAGTCTTCCCGCTTTCCCACGGCTGACACCAGGCTCCAGCCCTGGGGGTTACGTGAGGCTGGCCCAGCCAGTGTCACTGCAGAGAAAGTGGTAGGAGCTGCTTCGTGCCGTCTCCGCCCCACAAGTTACAGGAAGAGGCTCTGTAATTTGCTTGGCCCTCCTCCATGTTTTGTCTCAGGTTTTCCCTCCGGATGAGATCGAGCAGGTGTCCAACAAGGACGACATGAAGACCTCTCTGAGGAAGGTGGTGAAGGAGGTGGGTGTTGGAATTGGAGAGAGAAAGGCCCTGGGAGGGAGTGGGGTTATTTCTCACCATCGAGTTGGGAAGGTCTTTGCAGAGGCTCAGAGTTGGGTCCTCGTGCTTGCATGGGAGGGGTGACGTGGAAGGCCCGGTGTGGACACTGCAGGGAGCCCCAGAAAGCCTTCAGCTGCGATGGAGCCCGGCCTAGGACAGCAGCACTCCTGGGTGGTGGGCGTTGGAGGTGGGCAACAGGTGGGGCCACCTGAGGTAGACTGACCCCAAGTGGGGGCTGCAGGATCTCAGGTTGTGCCCCATATGAGCTCTTAGCTCCCCAGGAGTGCCAGTTCCAGAGGCAGGCTGCACTGAGTGGTTGCCCTGACCCCCCTCTGCCCTCTTGCAGACCTCCTACGAGATGATGATGCAGTGCGTGTCCCGCATGCTGGCCCACCCCCTGCATGGTGAGCTGCCCCTCTGGAGACCACAGCACAGGATGGGATGGCCCTCAGGGACTGTAGCTGGGTGGCGGCAGACTTACCGGGACGGGACGGTGAGATGGGGGTATTGCATTGCAACCCCACTGAGGAGAGATTGGCTGGGAGTCCTGTCCAGAGGGAGCTGGGGCTCTTCGCAGGTAGAAGATGGGGTGTTGTGGCTATGGGGTTGCCCAAAGGCCCTTCCCCCGCTCTGTGACCCAGGCCATGATGTGCAGGGGCCACTCCAGCGGGCACCCACAGCTGGCCGTCCTGGGCTCTGTGTTTGCGTCATGTCACCTCTGTGTGTTTTCTCTTTCCGCAGTCATCTCAATGCGCTGCATGGTTCAGTTTGTGGGACGGGAGGCCAAGTACAGGTGGGTAATTCTTGGGACTGAGAGGCATGGCCATTCCAGTCCCCATTCCGAGTCTACGAGGACAGTCCATGCTGGGCCGGTCACTGCCCCTTCTCTGCCTTCGCTCTAATGTGCTGGCTTCAGAGGAACTGGTAGTGGCCTCCATAGTCTGTGTCCAGGGGCCTTTTCTCTGTCTCTTGTCCAGGCTGCCCGGGACGGGCCCGGGTGCCCTGCAGAGAGGTGCGTGGATGTGGAGTTGGTTTGGATTAGGCGTCCTGGCACCAGAGCTGATTCTGCCCTTTTGACAGCGCCAGGGTTTCCTCCTGCCCCCTAGGTTATGCCCTAAGGATTTCTCTACTGTCCTAGCACCTGCTCACAGCTCGTTTCCTCCTCTGTCCAAGTGCTCACTTAGCATCTGCGTGCCGCACTGCACAGGGGGCTGGACCTCACGGGGCTGGGCCAGAGGCGTGCTGACACAGCCTTCTCTCCAGCGTTATTCCTTCCTACCCTCAGGCTCAGTCAGGACAGGAGGCGGATCCTGGAGGCCTGTGACCGGAGGACACGCCTCTGTTAACCCCCTCTAATTCTCGTTTCCTGGGTTCAGTTGATTGCTGCTGCTGTCCTGTGAGGTCACTACCCCAGGAAGCTTGGCTGCTATGGGGCCTCATTTTGGGTTCACTAGTGGAAAATTGGCCCATTCCCGCAGACTGAAATGTGAGCTTGCAGACGGGACCAGGAGTTGCCATGCCACTGTTCTAAGGAGGAAGGTAGTGGGGCCTGGCAGGGCCCACGCCCTGGAACCAGCACTAGCCAAGGCTTTGGATCCCACCGTCTCTCTTTCTCCTGGGCCACTGCCCCCTGAGGCTTTGTGGAGCCTCATGTAGGACAGGCCACTGGCACTGCTAGCCAAGGTCACGGGTTGCTCTTGAGCCTCCTTTCCATTTCACCCCCAGAAGCCCATCTGGTCTCCTGCAGGCCATGATGAGTGCTGTCCCCAGGCTCCTTGCTGGGGAGGGCCAGATGCCTTCCCCAGGCTGCCCTCTGGGCGGCCTGCTGCAGGGCCTCCTGCTGCAGGGCCCTGTGCTTCTCCTCTGCCTTCTGGGAAAGTAATTCTCGCCACTTGCCACTCCACCTGTTCTCTGGCAGGCTTCTCTACCGAAGGGTTGTTCAGCCAGAGATAAGTCTAGGGCCAGGCAGAAGTGCCCATCATGGTGCCGTAGCCCAGAGGACGGTTTAGTTCTAAATTCCAGACCCACAGAAACAGTGGTTGCTAACTGCTGAGTTCTGCCCCAGTGCTGGTAGGGTTTCTCCAGTCTCTGAACTGGGTAAGTGCCCTTTCACCCCAAGCAAGAGCTCTGTCATCTCCACTGGGTTCTGCCTGGAAACAGAATCTCCCCTGCCCATCCCGGCCAGGAGTCGGTGGCTCTGAGCAGCAGGGGGAATGGTGGAGGGTAGAGGGATGGGCTTCTCCAGGTGGCTCAGTGACCTCTAGCCTCTTCTTGCTTTTTTCACAGTGGCGTGCTGAGCTCCATTGGGAAGATTTTCAAAGAGGAGGGGCTGCTGGGATTCTTTGTGTACGTGAGTTTATACTCCCAAAGCTGCCCACGGGCATGGCTCTGCTAAAGGCTCACTCAGCCTCTCAGGCCGCAGCTGCTGGCCTCAGTCTAACCCCAGGCCGCGCTCCTGCCTGAGCAGCTGCACTTCACAACGCATTCGAGCTACAGACGTCCGGACCAGAGCTGTGCAGGCTTGTCCAGATGTGGCCCCCACAGAGACGGTCCCGTTTGTTCAGTGCTGACTGCCCTGGCCACCCATTTGCCAGGGTTGGGGTGGGCATGGGGCTGGGCATGAGCCAGGGCACTCGGTCGTCCTTGGTTTCTTTGCTGAAAAATGACTGACAGTCTGTGCCATGGACTGAGGACCGAACACCGACAGCTCCCAGTGGCAGCATTTCTGAGCTCTCACATCTGGCCCTGCTCGTCCTGTGTGTGTGCAGAGTACCTGCCAGCAGGGCACTCGCGCCCAAGGACCACAGGTTCTCTGCCTTCCTTATGTCTCCCACTCACCTTACTTTACCTGTAAAGAAAACACCAGAAAGACTGTTCAGACAGAATCATCCATAGATGGAACCCCAAACCAGGCCTGACAAGTGTCATCTATTTTGCCTTTTAAGATCTAGGCAGGGACATGTATGTACTAAACATGGACTCTATTTACTCATATTGTGGTTTTATAGTTGGTCAGGTGTTTTTATTTATGATCTAAGGTAACCAAGAAACAACTCCGTATGTGCCCATGCGTGTGGATGTGTGTCTTATCAGGAGGCGGTGTTTGCCCCCGGGGATGTTGGTTCTGCCTGGAGACATCTTTTGTTGTCACAGCTGGTATCCAGCAGAGGCCACGGCTATTGTAAACATCCTGCGGTGCAGAGGGCAGCCCACAACGAAGGCTTATTCAGCCCTAACTGTCGATAATGCCAAACTTGGACTTATATACACCCATGCATATATGCGTATACATGAGCAAATATTTGAGTAAATATTTGCCCATGTGACTGGTATATCAGACTTTAAAACACTACATACACATCACCACTTCTGGAGTTTTGGTTTTTAAAAAAATTTTTTTATTGATTTCAGAGAGGAAGGAGGAGAGAGAGAGAGATAGAAACATCAATGATGAGAGAGAATCATTGATTGGCTGCCTCCTGCACACCCCCTACTGGGGATGGAGCCCACAGCCTGGTATGTGCCCTTGACCAGAATCGAACCCAGTAAGTTCGCAGGCTGGCACTCTATCCACCGAGCCAGCCCAGCTAGGGCATCTATGGTGTTTCCCACACTCATTGTAAAGTGCTCTTCTGGTGTGTGGCAAGGACTCCTGTTGGGTCACCTAACCTTGGGGTTCTCCTTATCTTCACGTGAGTGTGGAATAGGTGACACACATCGATATTACAGTTCTCAGAAAGCACCAAAGGGTACATGTGGAGAGGCCACCTGAGCACAGGTAGAAGCAGCATCATTAGAAATTGCATTCACGAGGTTCATTTTGCTAATATCCCTCTTAACATAGATGTGTTGCATCTAATTCTTGTGAGCTTTTCAAATATTTTGAGACACGATTTTTAAAAATTCAAAAATCGTAATTCTACTTCCCCTCCCACGAGATAGCCATTTTTCTGGAAATCTTTTTAAGTCACTCCATATCTAGACAAGTAAGCAAGCACATTAAAAGCCACCCACCCACGCAGGACCCCCCATCCTCAGGGCTGTATTTGGGGGAGCCGCCTCTCTGCTTATCTCAGAGGCCGTCGCTTTAAAAGCTTGTGAAGCATGCCTGCTTGAGAACATTCCGGGGGAAGACAGCATCGGGCAGCGTTTTGAGAGTTGGTTTGGCGTCAAGGCCGGGAGAAAACTACCAACATACAAGCACTCTTCCCTAATCTGTGTTGAAAAGCCCAGATTTAGCACCTTCACATCTCGAGGCCCAGCCTCTGTGGTTTGAAAACGCTTGTGAAACCAGGAGCTAATCTGGTGTCAGATGAAGCACGGAGTCCCCAGCCCCGGAGAAAGGAGTGCTGGTCCTGTGTGCGTGGCCGCTGGTCCTGTGTGCGTGGCCGCTGGCCCCGTGGCCTGCAGGCTTCCTGCCTGAGGCGTTGGATGTGCTGGCTTCCAGCTTGGAACATCCCTACTGCCTCCTGGGTGTGGAGCCCCAGGAAGTGCTCCCCGCCCTCCCCGGCTCATCATTGCTCACCTTGTTTTTTAGCGGCTTAATACCTCACCTCCTGGGAGATGTGGTTTTCTTGTGGGGCTGTAACCTGCTGGCCCACTTCATCAATGCCTACCTGGTGGATGACAGCGTGAGTGACTCCCCAGGGGGGCTGGGAAACGACCAGAATCCAGGTTCCCAGGTTTGTTGGAACAAGGACTTATCCATCTTTTCTGTGTACCTCTGATGCCCAGGGTCTAGGGCAGACTTGACTCGGGGGTTCTGAGCGCCAGGCTCCGAGGGCTGGGGAGGGCCTTGGGGGAGTGGTCTGAGGGAGACCTCTGTTGTCCCCAGGTCAGCTTTGCCTGGACTGGAAACCTGGAGTTTATGGAATGCCCGTCCGTGGGCCGCTTTAGAAATAAGACATCCCAGCTTATCCAAGGCTGTGTGAGGTAGGACCCAACCAGGGAGCAGGAAACAGAAGACAGACCGACTCAGCAACCTGTACCTTCTACTCAGTGTTTTATGCTTTCAAAACCCTTTGGTGAACATTGTGACATTTGCTCCTGACAATACCTCAGTTGTGAAGGGAGCAGGGCAGGTGTGTCACCGTTTCACAGATAGAGAAGTTGAGACCCAAAGGGCTCTCCAGAGGCACTTGGCTGGGATCGCCAGGGCTGGGACTAGGTCTTTCCCTGGGCCGGGTAGGGGTGCTTCCCCCCTTGAGGGTTTTCAAATCAACTAGGAAGTGTGCTATTCAGGAGCACCCCAGTATTGTGTTCACAGTGGCCCACACACCTGCTGTGCACAGACCTCAGCAGTTGGGTCGGGCGTGCGGAGGCCTTGCCTTCTGAAAGGCACCAAGGAGTCTAAGGGCCTGCTGGCTTGACTGATTCTGTCTGAATCAAGATGGGAGTTTGGGGAACAGCGATGGGCGGGGGTTCCTGGCAGCCAGCCATTGTAACAGCAGGGATTGCTGACCCAGGAAGGAAGGTGAGGGCTTGGGGACCTGTCTGCCAGAATCCCTGGGGGTGGGGTGGAGGGTGTCATAGTCTCCATGTGTCTGTGTCTGGGCAGTTCTGTGTGTGTCTGGCGAGGAGCGCCCCACCCCCACTTGAGAGCCTCTGCTCGGGGAAATTGTCGGACTGGGCAGGTGTCTTAGTGGCCTTCAAAGTGGCTAGCAAATTCAAAGGCTCTGCAGAGACCAGCTTCCATCTACAGTTACAGGAGCCATGGCCCTGCCCTTTCTCAGGGGCCTCGTGGATCGGGGAGCTGCTGCCATCAGAGAGTGCCGGGCTGGGACAGCTGGGGTGGAGGGGGGAACCCACAACTGATTGGTTCCCTCTAGTCTAGGTGGGCAGGTGTTTGACCAGGGTCTGCTGGATTTAGCCTCAGCAATAGCAGTCAGCAGCTCCATTGAAAGTATTTTTAAGTGCTTTTCGGTGTGGCTTAAAGGCTAATGAAGCTGCCTCTTGGGCAGAGGGCTGAGCAGACCTGCACGCAAGCGTGCAGGGCATCCATCTGGTGGGATGGCTGTGCCACCGGCTGCTGAAGAATGGGTAGTCCGCCTTTCCTGGGCAAGGTTGAGGTCTGAAGGGGGCAGGAAGCCCAGGCTTCCCCCATTTGGCTATGGGACAGGTTTTGTGCCCGGGTAGTTCAGGTGGCTGGCTGTCTGCTAGTCGGTAAGCACTTACTGAGCACTGTGTGCCAAGCCTCAGACCCTGGCCAAGCCCGTGGAGCTCACAGCCTGGTGGGGTCGCACAGGCCAGCAGCCGGGGATCCCCTTGCCTGGCCTTCACCCCTCACCATCCCCAGTGGGGCCATGGGCATCCCTTCATCTGGCTATCCCACTCCTGCCTCCCACGTCTTCGTGGCTCTGCCACAAGGCCATGAAGCTGCTGGCAGGTCCCAAAAGGAGCGTAGTGTGCATGGGTGTGTGAGGCCAGGGTGCGGTCGGGGGGAAAGGCCAGGACCAGGCAGCATGGCAGGGATCTGCATGTGTGGCGTGAGCATCCTCAGGTGTCTGGCAAACCGGTCTTCCTTTCTGTCTCTTCAGTTCAGCCAGGCCCTGGCCATCCGCAGCTACACCAAGTTCGTGATGGGGGTGAGTCAAGTCAGCCACCCTTCCCACTGCCCCATGGGCCTGGGAGAGGCTTGGGAGGGCAGCTGTGGTGGTGACTGGGGGCTGGCCGTGGTGTAGGATGTTGGCACAGTGTGCCCCTCCGCCCTGGAGTCACTGACACGCAGGTTTCCCTGGGTTTCAGATTGCAGTGAGCATGCTGACCTACCCCTTCCTGCTGGTCGGTGACCTCATGGCTGTGAACAACTGTGGGTAGGTGTGAGCCCCTCCACCAGGCACTCTGCCAAGGCTGCTGGGGGCTCCCAGCTGAGCCCATCCAGCGCTCTGCCCCCTCCCATCTGCCTGCCATTCCACCTGGCACCCTGGCTCCTCTGGGTTCACCACACCCTTTGGGGTGACTGGTTCAGATGTGGACAGTGGCCGTTCGAGGCCATTCCTTCGTGAGGCCTTTCCTTGGTGGTCACCTCCGGGGCTCTCCGGGTCTGACATGATCCCCTTCCCTGGCAGGCTGCAGGCCGGGCTGCCCCCCTACTCCCCCGTGTTCAAGTCGTGGATTCACTGCTGGAAGTACCTGAGCATGCAGGTGAGCAAGCTCCCCCAGGTGGTCTCCTGTTCCCACACATCGCGCAGCCCATGGTTTTGTGGGTGCTTCATTGCGTGGAAAGATAGGGGGTTGCCGTGGAACCCAGTGTTGTGAGAAGGATAAAGAGGATGTAAAAGTAGACTTGGTTTAAGACATTTAAATTGACTTTTCACTTTATTTTAGGATTTTAGGTAGTTCAAAATTTACATCAGAAAAAGTCCCCTTCAACTCTTAAAGACTTCTAGATCAAGTGTGAGGGGGCCATGGGGAGGTGGCACACACCATCTTACACCTTGACTAAGACGCTGGAGATGGAGCCATGGGGTTGAGGCCACGAGCCCTCCTGCGGGACACTCTGGTGCCAGGAGAGCCTGAGGGTGAGGGGGGTAGTCTTGGGCTTTGGTGCTGCATGCCCAAGCACCTTTCTACTGGCTGGAGCCCTTGGGCCCCCAAGTCAAGGCTCCTGGTGTCTAGGGCAGATCCTTGCCTTCCTGGCCTTGATTTGCCTTGTGAATGGGGCAGTGCCTGTGGAGCAGCCCATGCAAAGGCTGACCTCAGGTTAGCGAGAGGATAGTGGGAGGGAAGCAGCGAGGCGAGAGCCAGGGGCAGTTCTTCCCGTGACCCAGTGTGTTCCCTGTGCGTCACGTCCTGTGGGCATTGGGGGAGCTCCGGACCACTTGATCTCTGAAGCCAGAAGGACGCTCCTCTTTGGGGGGCGGGGAGTACCTACTGAGCAGCCCATAAGCAGTGGACACCCTGTGGCATGAAGTGGCCAGTGAGTCACTTCAGCACAGGGCAGGTTGTGACCTTGCCCTTCAGGAATGAATGTAGCCTAGGCCCTGAGCGCTGAGCTGCTGGGCCCTTCTTTGCCTCACACCGGCCTTGCTCGGGGGCAGGATGTGAAAGACGGCCTCTCCTCTCACTGACCCGACTATTCCTTCCCATCCAGGGCCAGCTCTTCCGCGGCTCCAGCCTCCTTTTCCGCCGGGTGTCATCAGGATCATACTTTGCCCTGGAGTAACCTGAATCACTAAGAACCGCGGCTCAGCCTGGCGCGCTCAGCCTGGCCACCGCAGGTGGGGCCTGACCAGCTTGGGCCCTTGTAAGACGACGCCATCCCAGCAACACCTAGAAGTGCTGCAACCCGGCTGGGCTTCGGCGTCCATGTTTGCCCTGTGTCTGTCCAGAAGCGGGGTTGAGTGGGGTGAGGCTGCACCCAGGGATCAGTCACCTGTTAGGCCTGGGGGAGGTGGGGCGGGGCTGGAGAATGGGGCAGAATCCCCTTGCTTCACAGTTGCCCCAGGTCTGCCTGTGGCAGGTCAGAAGGTTGCAGAGGCCCAGGTTGGATGGGAAAAGGCTCTTGAGGTCAGGTCCCACCCCACTCACCCCTAGTCAGCCCCAGCTCTCCCTGCAGCTCAGCTGGGGGCTCCGCTCTCCTGCTTGTAAACAGGGCGCGATCCCCTGCCACGGCCACCATCGGGTCTGGGCCTGCGCTAGAAGCTGTGCTAGGTCCTGCCTTTGTTTTCTCAACACTACTTTTCTGAGGGGAAGGCAGCACCTTCTGATGGGAAATCATGTGGCTGCTCAGAGTGCGTCCCTCGTCGAATGCGCACCTGCTCCATGGTGAGGCTGCGTGTGCAGGATCTGGTTCCCTGTGCACTTGTGAACACTCAGAACTTAGGCAGATCAGTGCCTCTAGTCCTGCCCAGTTTAAAAGTCCCTGATATGATTTGACCGTTTCTTCTCAAATAAATGTACTGGTGGTGATTTGGAGTTTTATGGGGAGTCTCTTACTTTGATCTTTCTCAGTTCTTGGTGTTTGTGTGAGGACGTGCCATAGAGCAGCAGGGCTAAGGCAGTGCAGCCTGGATGAGAAGTACCAGGCTCGGTGTAGGTCAGCTTCCAGGGGTGGTGGGACGGGGTGGAGAAGGGGGCGGTTTCTGAATCAGACCAACCAAGATGCCGTTCACAGATCAACAAGCGGTGTGTAGGCCTATCCCTAGGGAGACGGTCCCGTTAGAGCTTCCCTGCTTCTGAAGGTGTTCCTCCCAGACCCCTGACTCATCTCCACACTGTCTGTGGGTGGCATTTGCAGTTTTTACTGAGTCATTTGGTGAAGCGGTCACGTCGTGACAGAAGGGGCCGGCGTGGGCCCAGCTGAAGCACCAAGCCCTGTCTCTTCTGTTCACTTCTGCCCAGCGCCGGGGTCTGGAGACAGGCAGAACTTACAAATGGGCGGTCCTGGCCTGGGCGTCCATCTGGTGGGGTTTGAATGCCAGTGCCGGACTGGCCTGCTTCCTGCGTGTTTCTTGCCCTTGCTCTAGCCTTGTGGTCTGGTGACTTTGGTCATGTTCTCACAGGTATGGGTGGGTCATCCCCAGGGAAGGCCCTGGGGTGCTTTTGCAGGACTGGTGTTCCCCAGGGGCCTAGTCACAGTTGACTGGAGAGCAGTTTATTATGGATCCTTGTTCCCCTAGAAGACATGCCTCAGTAGTGTCCTGACTCACTTCGGATGCTAACGGTAGCAGGGAAGGGGAGCGTGTGGCTAGGTGAGGGTCCCCTTTCCTCTTCCCGCCATCATTTCTTTAGAGAAGGCAGGTCCTTCAGGGGTGAGTCTGCCTCAGGCATGTGCCTTTCTCCAGCCCAGCGTGGTTTCCCACAGCACGGACCCCGGTTTGGGATAAGTTTTCTTCCTGTCTCCCACATCCAAATTCTGTCTTGCACTGATTACTTCTCATGGTCCCCAGATTTAGGGCCACTGGCACCCATGGAATCCTTCGCTTCCTTCCTGACGTGGAGAGGCCACCTGGAGCAGCAGCAGGCCCTGGTTGGCTGGCGCTACCTTGAGGAGAGCCCTGCTGTTCCAGGTAACACCCTGGGATTCCTGAATTCTCATTCCCAGGCTGTCTTCCACACCCAGAAATGCCTAGAAAACACCTTTTGATACTCTATTGGTAGTTGAGCAGAGTCCAGGTTCTGACTTCTAAAGCAAGTTTTCAGTTCAATATTCAGATGCGTGTGTTTATGTATTAAATGCTCCCTTTGCTCCCTGGGCCCTCTGAGCACCTGGCATGTTCCCTGGCAATCCAGGAAATAGAGTGGCAAGGTCCCGATCTGAGGGAGGAGGTGGGTTGTATTGGGGCAGGAGGGAAGCTGAGCTGTCAGCAGAAGGAGGGGCGACCGATCGGGAATGCTGTGGAAGCCTGTCCCCATCCCCCCTCCAGGGACACTTAATTCTGATGGACAGAGCGGGGGAAGCCTGTGACAGGGACCCTGTGTGGTAAAGCCTGAGGTGGCAGTGGACGCCTATGCTGGGCCCCTGCAGTGGTCGCTGCTGCTGTGCCAGCTCCCAGATGCCCAGGAGCCGTGCAGCAGAGCACTGGTGCCGGCCCCTCACACCCTCTGCACATGCCCTCTCATCCGCACAAACTTCCAAAGAGGCCCCTGCTCCTGGCCTGGGGTAGGCTCTCTCATGTGACAGTCTTCTGAGGGTGTTTGCTGGAGGCAGGCACAATCCATTCAAAAACTAGGAAAGATGGGTTTGGGCTGCCATAGTTCCGCTCTGCCCAGATGCTACTGCTGAGCACCTCCTGGGACCCAGGAGGCAGCATTAGAAAACGCCCTCAGAAACAAGTTGGATCAACATCTGAAAATCAGTGTTCTGCACTCTTATCCACAAAACCAGGGACAGAAGCCAAAGGATCATTTCAGTAGACACAGAAAAAGTATGTGGCAGAATTCAACCCCCTTCCTGATAAAGACATTCAATAACCTAATAGAGAACTTCCTCAACCTAGCCAGTGATACACCCTGATAAGTGTGAAAACCCCACAGATAACACTGAATGGGGAGAGACCTCATGTTTTTCCCCAAAGATCAGGAAGAAGAAAGCGATGTCTGCTCTTGCCACTGCTCAGTGCTCTGGAAGGACTAGCCAGGGCAATAGGGCAAGGAAAAAGAGGTTCCAAAAGGAAGAAGTAAAACTAGATGGCATGATCTTGTATGTTAAAAAAATCCTAAGACCCTGGCTTGTGTGGCTCAGTAGTTGAGCCTTGTCCCATGTACTAAGAGTTTGCTGGTTGGATTCCCAGTCAGGACACATGCCCTGGTTGCAGGCTTGATCCCCAGTAAGGGGTATGCAGGAAATAGCCAATCAATGTTTCTCTCTCCCTCTCCTTCCTCTCTCTGAAATCAATAAAAACATATATTTTTTTAAATACTAAGGAATCCACTAAAAATGCTTCTATAATAAGTGAATTCAACAAAGGCATGGAATTCAAGGTCAATGGTATTTCTATACATTTGCAATCGAACAAAGTAGAAATGAATTTTACAATAGCATCAAAAGTAACGAAGTACTTATGAACAAATTTAACAAAAGAATTGAAAAACTTACACTTTGAAAACTATAAAACATTGTTGGAAGAAATTAAAGAACTGAGTGGAAAGGCATCCCATGCTCATGGACTGGAAGACTTAGCATAGTTAAGATGGCAGATTATACACACTCTGTTAATATCTCAGCTGACTTCTTTGCAGAAATTTGAGATGCTGGTCCTAAAATTAAAGGGGCTTAGAAGAGACTAAATCTTGAAAAAGAACAAAGTTGGAGGACTTGCACTCCCTGATTTCAAAACTTAACTACAAAGCTATAATAGTCAATGTGGTGTGGTACTGGCATAAAGATAGACAAATAGACCAATGGAAGAGGATTAAGAATCCAGAAATAAACATTCAATTTTATGACCAACTGATTTTTGATAGAGTAATGATAATTAGATGGGGGAGAATAATCTTCAATAAAAGATGCTGGAATAACTGGACATGTACATACATAAAAACGAAGTTGGATCCCCATTTCATACCACTACAAAGATTAACTAAAAATATCAAATATTTAAATATATAAAACTGTTAGGAGAAAAGAGGTATAAATCTTTGTGACCTAGGATTAGGCACTGGTTTCTTAGCTATAACATCAAAAAGCACAAACAAAGTGATTAATTGGACATTTTTAAAATTTTGTGTTCAAAGGATATCATCAACAAAAATTGAAAAGACAACCCACAGAATGAGAGGAAATGTTTGCAAATCATGTATCTGATAAGGGACTTGTGTCTAGAACGTGAAGGAATTCCTACAACTCAATAATGAAAATAATACCTATCCCAATTTTTAAAAATGGACAAAAGGTTGAATAGACTTTCCAATAAGCACATGGAAAGATGCTCAGCATCATTAGTCATCGAGGGAATGAAAACCAAAACCACAATGAGATACTACTGCACACATTAGTGTGCTATAATAAAAAAGACAGATATTAACAAGTGTTGGTTAAGAAGTGGAGAAATTAAAACTTTAATACATTGCTGGCACAAATGTAAAATTGTGCAGCTACTTTGGAAAATAGTCTGGCAGTTCCTCAAAAAGTTAAACATATCCTCACCCTGGCTCAGTGGTTAGAATGTTGGCCCTAGAACCAAAGGGTCTCGGATTCACTCCTGGTCATGGGCACACCCTAGATCGCAGTTTGCCCCCCACCCCTGGTCGGGGCTGTGTAGGAGGCACCAACCAATGTGTCTCTCATGTCAGTGTTTCTCTCCCCCTTTTCCCTTCCACTCTTTCTAAAAATCAATGGGAAAAAATATCTTTGACTTAGGATTAAAAATTAATAATAAACAAATATCCTCAAAATATTAAACATAGAACTGCCATGTGATCCAGCAATTCCACTTCTGGGAATATATCCAAAGGCAATGAAAACACTAACTTGAAAAGATATTTGCACCCCCATGTACATAGCAGCATTGTTTTACAACTAGAGGCCTGGTCCCTGCAGGCCAGGCCAAGAGACAACACCAATGCATGAATCCATGCAGGGAGCCTCTAGTATGCATTTAAGATCTTTGGTTAATCTCTTCCTGCCCTCCCCATTTCCCTCTGAGATTCATCAGTCTGTTCCATGTTTCCATGCCTGTGTGTCGAGCATCTGCCCCCTGGTGATCAGTGTATGTCATAGCAAATGGTCAAACGGTTGCCTAGGCTTTTGTATATATAGATAACCAACACATGGAAACAACCTGAGTGTACACCCATGGATGAAGAGTAAGGGAGATGTGGTATACTTATACAATGGGATATTATTCAGCCATAAACATGAGGAAATCCTACCATTGGCAACAATATAAATGAACCTTAAAGACTAAGTGAAATAAAGCAGGGAAAGACAAATACTGTATGATCGTATATGTGGAATCTTTAAAAACCCAAACAGAAAAAGATGAGGATTGTATTACCAGGCAGAGGGTGGGAGGAGGGGAAATTGGAGGAAGGTGGTCAAAAGGTACCAACTTCCAGTTTTAAGATAAGTACCAGAGATGTGATGTATAACATGATGACTATAGCTAACGCTGATGTAGGTAGGCATATAGGAAAATTATTAAGAGAGTGAACTGTCAGAATTCTCACAAGAAGAAAATTTTTTTCTTTCCTATTATGAGAAGAGGTGATCACAATATATGTAAATCAAACCATTGTGCTGTATGCTTTAAATTTATACAGAAATGTATGTCAGTTATCCTATATAATAGAAGGGGAATATGCAAATAGACCAAATGGCAGAATAGAACAGTCAATCAAAGCTTTATATGCTAATGATATGCTAAGGCTGCTCAACCACTTGCTATGACATGCACTGACCACCAGGGGGCAGATGCTCCAACCAGTAGGCTAGCTTACTGCTGGGGTCCAGCCAATCAGGACTGAGTGAGATGGGCCGGACACACCCTGGAGCCCTCCCGCAGTGCCTCCCCCGCCTGATGGTGCACCGGTGGGGTCCCTGAACATGGCCTGCACCCTCTCACAATCCGAAACCCATCAGAGGATGTCGGAGAGCTGGTTTCAACCCCATCCCGCAGGCCACTCCCCTTGGGAGGGCAGCAAATGCAGGGCTTGTGGCTGGTAGGTGCTGCTGTTGCAGCAGGAGCCTCACCCGATGGGGACTGATTGGGTGTGAGCCCACAGCAGGCACAGTGGGGCCAGGATGAGCGGGAGCGGCAGGTAGGAACTGCAGGCGGCGTTGGACTGCAGATTTCAGCCCGATCCCCACAGGCCACCAGAGGGACCCCACCAGTGCATGAATTTGTGCACCAGGCCTCTGGTTTCTCAGTAAAACTGGAAGTTAAACATAAGTGTTACCACATGATCCAGAGTTAACATGTGACACCACTTTTAGGTGTATGTCCAAGAGAAATGGAAAATGCACAGGAATGTTTATAGCAAGTATTATAAGAGCCCCCAAAAGGAAACAACCGAAGCGTCCACCACCTGATGGGTGGGTAAATACGATGTGTTTCACACAATGGAATATTACTTGGTAATAAAAAAAGAATGAAGTACTGTACTGCTCTCTTCTGCATCATGGAGGAACCTTGAAAACATTATGCTACGTGAAAAGGCCAAATCAAAAGCCACATAGTGTATGATTCTATTTATACAAAATGTCCAGAATAAGCATGTCCATAGAGACAATAGATTAGAGGTGGATTAGGACTGGGGGGAGGGGGACTGGAGGAAAAGGGGACATGACTGCCAGCGGGAGTGGGGTTTCTTTTAGGGTGATAAAAAATATTCTAAAGTTGACCTTGGTGATGGCTGCACAATCCTGTGAATACACTTAAAACCATTGAGTGGTATGATTCAAATGAGTGAATTTTATGTTATGTGAGTTATGTCTCTTAATAGAGATGCACTATAGCATATTTTTATACATATGTGAAAGGCAGGCATCCCTGGCTGACTCGAATGCTTCTTGTTTAATTGCTGACACTGGCTTCGGCCTGGAGACCATCGCTCTGCCCCTCACCGACAGCCACTTGGCATCAAGCCGCCCTCAGCCTGCCTACTATTGCCGGCCCTGCACACACTTGTGCTTTCCTGCCCCATCGCACTTCTGCGCAATCCCTGTTGTGCTCCTCGGGGCAGTGTCTGGGACTCGGCCTTTCTCAGGACTCCTCCAACCACCAGGGCTTGGTGTGAGCTCCATGTCTGACCTTGTGTCCCAGATGGACCTGGATAGCAGCACCCCAAGAAGAGGTTGCATGCCACTCCTTGACCCTGAGCCCCACTTGGCCCCCCTGGAGCTGGGAGAGTCAGCCCAGTGCCCTCGGGCCCTTACCCTCCTGTCAGCAACCTGAAGATTGGAGGGGGTGCTGATATGAAAGAAAGGAAGGGTGCCCCAGAGAACGAAATAGCGTATTTGGGGGTAGAGGGGTGTGAAAGAACAAGTGCCACAGGTTGGTAGGGGAGATGTTGAGCCTCTTCAAGGCCACCTGCCCTCGCAAGCATAGAGACCAGATACTCTTACACAGGCTTTTATTAGGAGTCAGGGGCTGTTTCCCTCTCCTGGTCTCTGCCTGCCCCACCCATAACACCCCACCAGGTGGGGCTTGTCCATCTGCCCCTCACACCCACCCCACCCCCGCCAGCTACACAGCAAGTAGGGAGAGGAAGGCTCTCAGGGAGAACGCCTTCCTGGCAGAGGCAGTCAACCCAGGCCAGGCAGGCAGGGATCTCCCCAGAACGCCCCCTCACCCCTGGACTGACATAGGAGGGGTCCAGGTCAGATATGCAGTCATCGGGCGGCAACCTGAGCTCACTGGCAGCCAGGCAAGATGTCTGGAGCATGCCCTGCAGCCTTCCCTTCCAAGGGCCTTCAGCCAAGAAGCATTTTATTTGGGGGGCTGGGGACAGGGTGGGGGAGATGGCAGAAGGGCAGCTGATCTCCTCACCCTGGGAAGGCAGGAGGCACACCTGGGAATAGCCTGGGACTCAGATGTCTTCAGGAAGAGGCCAGGGGGCTGGGAGGGGCAAGGGATTCCTGGAGAGCCCCGAGATCTTCTGTCCCTAGAAGAGCAGGGCCATGGCTACGGGAGCGCTGCTCAGTGTGCATAGCTGAGGGGCGGGCCACCCTGAGGCAGGGGTACTCCTGGGACAGTGCCAGAAGCTGGGTTGGAGGTGGCTGCTGGGCCACAGAGCAGGACCTGCCTGGGAAGATGTGGCCTCTTGCTTGCAGAAGGAGGATCCAGGGTAGGCGTGAGGCCAAGGTCCCCTCACCAGGCCTCGCCTTTGAGGAGTGACCCCTCAGAAGATTCCAGCCAACACCAGGGCAGGCAGTAGCAGCAGAGCCAGAAGAGGGCCCCAGATGTGACCAGGGCCCGAATTCAGCCCTGAATGGACTTGAGGTCTTTCAGGGTCCTCTGCACCTAAAGGAAGGGAAAAGGTTTGCATCCTGGAGATGCTCTGCCTGACCTCCCACCCACCCCACCAAGCATGCCGGTGGGGGCCCAGCAGCCAGGAGGCAGCTCCGACTCAGAGGGGACATGTCCCTCCTGATGACAGTCTGGACTCAGGAAGGAAGGCAGGCAGTACGGACACTACAGGCCTTACCTGGCAAGGATGACTGCAGGGCCAGGATTCGCCCGCCCATGACATTATCGGTGGCAGCTGTATTGGGCAAGTTGGGCAGGGACTTGGAGAAGATGCGCCCCATGTGGTCCCACATGGCCTGCCGCTCGTCCGGCTCCTCCTGGGCTGGAAACACTGAGGCCAAGACCATGCTGGGGGAAGGCAACTTGGCCTCAGCCTTGCCCTCCTCCTGGGAGTGGGGTGGCAGCCCTTGAGTCCCTGTCGGGGACACCTGGAGGTGCAGAGAATTCTCGGGGCTCTTGGAGGGCGTTCTTGTCTTGCTGGCCTCTTGGTCTACCCCTTTTGAGATGGGATCGTGGGTCGATTTGGGGGAGGTAGCTGTTTCCTCATCCAAGGAGAATGGGCTGTGAGTTTCCAGAAACGAAAGGAACTCAGTTGTTAAGGACGGTGGAGCCTCGGTTGTCATGGAGGATGGGCCTTCCGTTGCTAAGGAAGATGGGGCCTTGGTTTCTACAGTAGGTAGAGCCTTGGTTGCCAGGGAGCTTGAGACCTCTGTTACCAAGAGAGATGGACTTTCTGTTGCTAGGGAAGAGGAGATACCCCCTTTCCTAGAGCCTGAGGCTTCAGTTGCCAGGAAAGATGGGGCCTCCTGAGCCAACTCCGGGCCACTCGTGGATTCCGCTAAGAGAGACAAGGCCTGGCATTAGTGCTTCAAGCAGGACCCCGTATCCCTTTGATAATAAATGCTACTTCTTGTGATTGACACGGCTGCTCCTCCACCATCTCCTTGTCCAAGTCTTCCTCTCTCTGCACTCACATTTCCAGTTTTCAGCTGGATCCCAGTTCCTAACACGGCCACCAATCAGCCTGCCCACCTGGCTTTTCCCATTTGTTCCCCCC
>PVJC01008026.1:0-13227 GCA_004026665.1 Murina feae | reverse complement strand
CATCCCGGACTCACCACAGAGGGAATTCTCGCAGCGGTACCCGGGGGGACATTGGGAACACGGAGTCCCCTCCTGGTAGGGCCTCCTCCCCTTCACGTTCCCCCTGCAGGAGGCGAGGAGGATGCTGAGGTGGGGTCCCTCGCAACCCCCGACCCTAGCTCTTATACACACACCTAGACCGGAAGTGCCCCTGCTCTTCTTACTTGTCCCAGCCAATTGGCTGGATCCACGAGAGCAGACTTATAGGTGCCCTCACAGCCCCAGCAGGTAGGGCATGGGCTCCAGATCGCCCCCACCCACGTCCAACCCAGCATTTCTCTTGGCCCTGCCCACCCCAGCGGCTCCCTCGGACTCACGGGGGCTCATAGTTGCAAACCAGTAAATGGATATTGGTCTCTTCAACGCCCTGGAGCTTCTCACAGAAGTGGGAGCCACAGCCAATCCTGTCTGTGTTGGCCCAGACCACCTGAAGGAGGGCAAACCCAACGGTTTAGCTTGGACACGGTCCCCCTGCTGGGGTGTCTCTGACCAGCCTCTGCAGGTGGGGAGAGGAACAATCCTTGCAGCCGGTAAGATCCAGCCCCTGATGACTGCAGCTTAAGGACAAAACTCTGAACAGGGGCTAGGGTAGGGTGGGGTAGTGGGCTTGCCCCGAACAGACTACTCTCCCCTGCCAACCACTATTCACCAGGCCTCTTTCCCTCTGAAAACCATCCCTTTGATCAACCCTCATGAATGCTTCCTGTGGGCTGTTCCCAGAGGCTTTTGCTTTTTAAACAAGGGTCTATCCAAAGGAATTAATTTCAAATGGGAGAATCTTAAACTCAGTAACAAGCAGACTCCAAGGAAAGAAACAGGAGAAGCCACCTGGGAAGTGGGACTTTCCCCAGATCACAAGGAATCAGGGACCTGCCATCTCTAAGTACGGGTCTCCTGGCTTCTAGGAGTTCTGCCTCAAGTACAACATTTAAGAAGTCAAAACAGTCTTTGTGCACCACCATGGTGGAGCCCAGCAGCTCCCCTCGCTATGTCCAGGCCTCGTCTGCCCAGGAGCCATGCAAGCTGGCTGGTTTTTGCTGTGACTTCTGGCTCTGCCTGTTGATTCTGCACACCCTCCCAGGACTGGGGTCTTTGCTTAAATCAGCTGAAGGTCCCCCAGGTACTACTGCTGAGCATCTCCCAGGCAGAAATGAGCAAGTGCACATGCACTCAGCCCCGGAGAACGTGCTGGGCACTGACAGCAATCCTGTGGAGCATGGGGGGGGGGGGGTAGGGAGAGGTGGCAGGGCACAGAGGGAGGGCTGCCGCACCCTCACAACTTCCTGATCTAGGTGGGTGATGCTGGGATTTCCTGCCCTAAAGATTAGCACTAAAAATACCCCTCAATGAGGCCCTGGGAAATGGAATTGGTGGATATGGGTGGGAAGATGGTTGGTTTATTTTTGTCTCTTAAGAAAACTTGTTTTTGTGTTATTGTTGAACAACAAGCATTGGGAGGAGGAAAAAGAGAATTCAGGAACCTAATGTTACTTCCACCCAACACACACCCTTACACCTCTCATCTGCAAACTCAAACTTTCAAAATGCAACGAGAATCGCAAAAGTGACTGCGAGAGGCAGGGACAAGCTCTCAGGGGCCCTGAAGCCTTCCCTCCAGGTCAGTTTGCTCTTAGGACAGTTTGCTCTTACGTCGTTTTTAAAAGCAAACGAAAATGTAAACAACAACATTTATCTAATCACTTTGTCTTTGGCAGATTAGAAGCAGCAACTTAGACACCATGAGACATGACAACGGAGGGACAGTGAGCGCGAAGACAGAAGTGGGGGCAAAGCTGTGCCCGAAGCGCGAGCACTGGCTGCTTCGAGCTGCGTCGGGACGCCCGTGCAGCAACTACCGGCAGAAACGGGCTCCGAGACACCCCACTTCGGTCTGTTCTGCACCCAGGGGGCCGAGGGGCGACCTCGGTTCTCAGATTGTGGTTTTTATACACTGAAATGCCTTAGTCGGTTTGAGAAGCAGACTATCAGGTCTGGACAGTCATTAATAACCGTGGAAGGACGACTTTTATGAAGGATCTGGGGGCGCTTAGAGCGTGGACTAAGGCACTCGCGGGGCGTGGGGGGGCGGTGGATGGGACTGGTGGCCCCGCCCTTTGCCCACAAGCCCCGCCCACTGTCCTGAGGCCCCGCCCATTGTCCTGAGGCGCCGCCCACTGTCCTGAGGCGCCGCCCTGGGCCTCGTACTTGCGTGTAGTGGCCGCACATCTGGCCCGGCTTGCAGGTGGCGGCGCTGAGGTTGTAGTGCTCGCGCTCCAGGTACCACTCCTCCACCGCCAGCGGCACGTCCACGCCCTCGTCCGTGATGGCGAACAGGTTCTCCCCGCGCCGCCCGCGCTCCTTGTTGTGGCCCCACACGCACTGCTGGGCGTAGGCCTTGGCGAAGGCCGCCAGCTCCTCGTCCCACATCTGCGGGGAGGGACACCTGGGCTCGGGGAAGGCGGAGGGGAGGGGGCCGGGAAGGCGAGGGGAGGATGCCCAGGTTCCAGGAGGAGGAGAAGGTGGGGTTCCCCGGGGCCCCTGGAGCCTGGAGACCCGCCCCGCCTTGCTGGGTGAGTCTTGGCTGGGATCTGGCACAGGTCTCGCTCCTGGTGGCGTCTGTGCGGGGGTGAGTGCCGCCACAGGTGGTGGAGTTGGGGCCATTCACCAGCTGTGTGACCTTGGACCGATTGCCTCGTCTTTCTGAATTCTCATAGGATGTGGGGAACAGGAATGAGGTCATGTTTGGGACCGTGTTCTCGTGAATTCATATTACTACCCCGAATGACACTTGGCAGCGAGGCCCCTGCCCATCTCCCAGGGCTGCCTGCGCTGCTCGGAGGACCACAGGTGTCCAGTGTGGAGCGACGCTCACCGAGAGGCCCCTTTCCAGAGCCCTGGTGGCCCAAAGCATGTCCCCTGCCCAAGGCAGTGTCCTCCACGGGGACCTCGGTGTGACAGCAGGAGGACAGCGTTCAGGTCAGGGGGCCTCTGAGGGCACAGGCTCAGAGTGGTTGGGAAGAGGGACTAACAAGGCATCTGACCAAAGGGTTGAGGAGGGAGGCCTGGATCCCATTAAACTTCCTGCTGGCTCTGCCTGGAAGCGATTGCCTGGCCGAAACTCGTGCTCCACCCTCCGGGGACCCATCCAGCTGTGGGAGCCAGGCAGCCGTGAAGCACAGAGCTGGGGCGGCTCTAAAGAGAGGGGGCTGTTTGTCCACACCCACTCCCCACCCCACACGGTTCTCCATAGCCGCTGCCTGGGGCATGGGTGGGGGGGCACTGGGCTAGGTGAATCCCTTTCCCGCTCTGGGACTTTTTGTCTCAAATCACTGGTCCCTGCGGTCCTCCCGAACACTGGGAGTCGTGGGAGGTGGGGAGTGGTGAAGGGGCAGGGTGCTGGGGACAAGGATCAGGGCACTGGGGTGGCCGGCTCACTGCAGACTAGACTGTAAGCTCCTCCAGGGGGGCAGTGACACATCCCCACTGCCCGGCACAGGGCTGGCACAGCAGGTGCACAGCAGATATGTCAGCCGTGGATGACTGAGCCAGGACCTGCTTAACGCAATCTCTGCTGCAGAGCCCACCGTTTCCATTCTGACTGGATGCCTGCCGTCCCACCATTAGCATCACTGCTCTGGGTCTTCGGGCTTCTCAGCAGTGACGCTAATGGTGGGACTCCAGGCATCTAGTCAGACACCCCTGGGGAGTTTTAGGAGCCACAGCACCCACCCCCATGGCCACATGGTCATCGTGTGACCACAAGTCCATTCATCCACTCACTCACTCACTCACGCAACAGCCTTGGGTGCCGTGCCAGCCCTGAGGCAACTATAAGGACCAAGAAGCCCAAACTCACATCGTCACAAGCCATTAGCTGGGCCGCCATGTGGTAAAGGACAGACATGCAATGGGGAGTATGGAGGCACCAAGGGGGGGGGGCATTTAGCTCAACCTGAAGGACACAGGAAGCCAAGTGTTGGAAGGTGAGGCCTTGGCCTGTGGAGAGGGGAGAGCGCCCCGAGGGGAGGGAGGAGCCGTGCTCTGATGGGGAAAGACAAGCAGTTCGGTTACTGGAGGAGACGTGGGCAAGAGCGGAGGCTGGAGGTAGATGGGGGCCAGGCACACGGAGCCTTCTCGGGGCTGGAGCTTTGTCCTGGGCACTCGGAGCCAGTGGAGGGCCTCGAGGGGGGTCAGGCCTGTGTGCCGGGCCGTTCATTCTGCTAGTGCAGCCCGAGCCTGGGCGAGCAGGGAGAGGCTGTCAGTCCTGGGAGAAGAACTGGAAGACTGAACCAGGCTGTGCCGAAGAGATTGGGGGAGGAGGCAGGATTTAAGGAAAACGGAACCTTCTGGGTGGTAGGGATGGTGGTGTTAGATGTGGAGGCTGAGGGAGAGAGCAGAGTCCACAGTAACCCCACCTGCCTCACTCTGAGCATTCCCTTTCGTTAAATAAACGCTTACTGAGAACTTGCTAATTGTCGGGCGCTATTCTAAGTGCTTTCTACATGTTTGCTCATTTAATCCCTACAGCCACTCCACAAGGGAACTGTTATGTTATCATCCCCAATTTACAGACAAGGAGTTTTGAGGTACAGAGAGGCTAAGTAACTTGGCTGAGGTCACACAGCTAATAAATGGCAAAGTGAAAGTTTGAGCCTGGCTGGCGTGGCTCAGTATCGACCTATGAACCAGGAGGTCATCATTCAATTCCTGGTCGGGGCTCATGCCTGGGTAGCAGGCTCAATCTTTCATTGTGGGGCGTGCAGGAGGCAGCCGATCAATGATTCTCATCATTGATGTTTCTCTCTCTCTCTCTCTCTCTCTCTCTCTCTCTCTCTCTCTCTCTCTCTCTCTCTTCTTTTCTGAAATCAATAAAAATATATTACACACACAAAAAAGATTTGAACCCGGGCCTTCTGGCTCCAGTCTCTGCAATTACCACTGCAGAGGTTGCACCTGACCCATGTGCCCCCTCAATGCCCAGTTGCTTCCAGGAATGTTGCCCCACTGAGGCCCATCTCTATAGGCAAAGCAGCTCCCAGCCTGAGTAGCCCCAGCCTCAGCCAGCAAGGCTGTGGGGCATTAAGGTTCTACGGATGGGGAAACTGAGACCCAGCAATGAATTCCGGGCCTCAGTCAGAGTTGTTGGCAGAGCTGGTACCGGCTCCTGGTTTGTGTCTGCAGCCCCTGGTTGCCCCGGCCGACAGGGCTGGAATGGCGGTGCTGTGTGTGTCTGTAGAGCCCCTCCAAGATCTTTCCCCTGTGTCATCCTGGCTGGCCCCCTCGTGATAGATCAGGAAACAGGCCTTTGACAGTAAAGGGGTCGCCAGAGTCACTGCGGTCTCGGACCTCCGGGCTTGCTGCTGTGGTCCCCAGGGTGACCTTGCTCTCGGGTACCCATTATGGCTCCCTGGACGCTGCTCACCAACCCACCAGGCCGCCTGAGGACAGCTGCAGGGGATGGCCAGTCCAGTCCTCAGGGAGAGCAGGAAGGGGGCGAGTTTCTCACTTCATCTCTTCTCATCCTGATGGTGCACATCCTGCCCTAACTGCCATCAGCCAACCCTCCCTCTGGTGGTTCAGGGTAACCACCCCTGAACGTCTGTCGTCTGCATGCATGTCCATGTATGTGTACTCCATCAGCACATGTTGCCACCTGTACATGACAGTATTTTTTACATTTTCAAATTTCATGCAAATATATCCTAATATATCTGTTTTTAAGATGTCTTTCTTTTTTTGTTAATCCTCACCAGAGGACATTTTCCCATTGATTTTCGAAGGGAGTGGAAGGGAGGGGGAGAGACGGAGAGAAACATCGAAGTGAGAGAGACATATCGACTGGTTGCCTCCCGCACGCGTCCTGACTGGGGCCGGGATCAAGCCTGCCGCTCAGATATGTGCCCTGGATCAGAATCAACCCGAGACCCTTCCACCTGTGGGGCAACACTAACCCCTGAGCACACTGGCTAGGGCTGAGGTTCCATTTTCACCCCAACTCAAAATTACATCTGCGAGACTCAGGCCATGCTGATGCGTGTGTGACTTCGCTTTATGGATGAGGAGCTGAGAGTCCTTCCTCGGTTAAGGGACTCACTCGAAGGCCCAGGTCTTGCAGGTGGCAGACAGCGCCCTCGGCGCCTGCTTCCTGTGCTTGCCCACCTCAGTGCTGCGCTCCTGCCGCCCCGCTTCCTCTCCTCCCTCCTTGGAAAGCATCTGAAAGACCGTTGTCACCAAGGTGCCCCCCCCCCTGCGCCCCACTGGAGGGGAGCTGGGGCGCCCAGGCCTGGCTCCGTCGGCTAGTGACCTGCAAGACCCTGCAGGCCCACACTGTCCCCCTAAGCTGGCTTCCTTGTTGCTGTGATGGGGCTGCCACGGGGCGCTGGGAGTCATATAATTTCAGAGACTCTGTCACTGGCTCGAGAGGTGAGCCTCTGAGGCAGCGTTGGCTAAGGGATGGGAGGGGTTGGTGGGGGGTCCGGCCCAGCACCCCCTTCAGCCCCTGCAGGTGGGTGCCTCTGACCACACTCACCATCTGCAGCATGTTGGCGGCGGGTGGGGACGCCTCGGCCCGGTAGCGGTTGTGCAGCTCCACCATCGTGCGTCTCTCCTCATCACTGAGGGCCCTGGTGGGCCCCGGGGCGGCCTCCAGCAAGAGCAGCAGCGGCAGCAGGAGCGCCAGGAGACGGCGGGAGCTGTGCATGGTGGCCAGCCCTCTCTGCCTCTGCCGTCCGGGGGTCTGGCAGCTGGGTTTAAAGTCCCTCCCACACAAGCACCACCCTGGCTGGGGCGGCGGGAGGGGCTGTCTGGAGGCCCAGCCGGCTCACACAATGTCTCCGGGAGGGAGGGCTGGGTGCCTGGGTCCTGACCAGGGCTGGATTCACTCCCAGGATGGAACTCCCCTCGGAGTCCTGGGCAAAAGCCTCCTTTCTCTCAGTAACGGGGGCGCAGGCCAACAGTCCTGTGAGTGCCACGGTCCGTCCCTCCTGGTGGACAGGTCCTCCCGGGCCCCAAGCACAGCAGCCTCTGCAGAGGTCACACCCACTGGGTGCTGAAGACAGAGAGAGGAAGGGAACCCGCACAGACCCACCCCCAGAGGACTGGACATGAAGAGGAAGGTGCAGGTAGGTTGAAGGACGGAGGAAGACGAGATGCATTTGGTAAAGGTTGAGCCAAACGAAATCTGAATCTTCGTCCTGCAACTTTGCTAGCTGTGTTTTGGGCAATTTCCTGAACTGAACCAGTGACGGTAACCATACCTGCCTCCCAGGGCTGGCAGGAGGGTTAAATGAGATCAAATACAAGCGCCCAGCACAGTATCTGGCACGTAGTAGGCCCTCAGTAACAGTAGACAGCAACCACCCACACAGCATGAGCCTGGCGGGCTCCCAGCCCGGGGGGGGGGGGGCAGGCAGACGCTTGCTTCCTGGAGGAGGGACTGGCTGTTTCCCTCTCCAGCTGGTCCTGTCGCAGGCTCCCATGTGCTCTCTGGGGACGCAGGTGCTTGAGGTGTGCATTTGGAAGTGGGGTGCTGGGGTCGCTCCTGCTCGGAATATGTAGGAAATAGAATATATTCATTTTTCAAATCAAGAGAGCAGAAACGCAGAGGGGTGATGAGCTGGTGAGCCGGAGTTCCACGGGGAGCGTATTGGAGGGGTGGAGGCCCTGTCAGCAAGCACTTGGACTGGGGTGACCATCGGGGCGGGGCTGAGGTCTTGGCCTTCAAGAGGCCAGCAGCTGGAACCGGTGCTGTGAGCTCCGCTGGGATCCTCGAAGCCTGCAGCTCAGTGAATGGGGAGCAGGAAGAAGTCTGTTTACCGGCTCTGGAAGATGATTAGGTCTCTGAGTAAAAACAAAAGCAAAAACAAAATAATAAGATTCAACCACAGAAAAACTATTAGAACTAATTTAAAAATTCAGCAAAGTCTCACAATACAAAACCAACCCACAAAAGAAGTTGTGTTTCTATCCACAACAATGAAGAGTCAAAAAAAAACAACACTAAGGAAATAGTTCCAGACCTGGCCGATAGCTCAGGTGGTTAGAATGTCGTCCTGATACACCAAGTTTGTGGGTTTGATCCCTGGTCAGGACACAACTAATGAACGCATAAATAAGTGAAACAGCCCTGATTGGTTTGGCTCAGTGGCTAGAGCGTCAGCCTGCGGATTGAGAGGTCCCGGGTTCGGTTCCGGTCAAGGGCATGTACCTTGGTTGCGGGCACATCCCCAGTGGGAGGTGTGCGGGAGGCCGCTGATCGATGTTTCTCTCTCATCGATGTTTCTAGCTCTCTATCCCTCTCCCTTCCTTTCTGTAAAAAAATCAATAAAATATATTTTTTTAAAAATAAGTGAAACAACAAATCAATGTTCCTCTCTCTCTTTCTCCCTCTCTCTAAAAATCAATTTAAAAAAGCAATTGGAAGTTTGAAGAAATGTATTATTTTTAAAAAAGAAAATAATTCCATTTACAATAGCAATAAAAAGAATAAAATACTTAGGCATAAACTTAAGTAAGGAGGCAAAAGACTTATACATTAAAAACTACAAAAACATGGCCAACTGGTGTGTCTCAGTTGAGCATCAGCCCATGGACTAAGAGGTCACTGGTTGCATTTCCGGTCAGGGCACATGCCTGGGTTGCAGTTTTAACCACAGTAAGGGCCTGTAGGAGGCAGCCAACTGGTGATGTTTCTCTCATCGATGTTTCTATCTCTATCCCTCTCCCTTTCCCTCTCTCTGTTTCTCCTCCCCTCCCTTCCACTCTCTCTAAAAATCCATGGAAAAAATATCCTCAGGGGAACATTAACAACAATAAAAAACGTTCTAGATATGGATGGTGGTGATGATTGTCCCACAATGTGAATGGGTTTAATGACATTGAACTGTACACATAAGATGGGTAAAATATTGAACTTTATGTTATGTATATTTTACAACAACAACAATAATAACTTGAGGATTCTTAAATTGGTCCAGACTAGGGTGGATTGAGTAGTGCTAGGGGGTAGTTTCAGCAGAAACAAAGGCAAACCATCTCTAGAGGGAGCTTTCACAGCCCAGCTTGGGCCATGCAATGAGGGGAAAACATCCCCAGCTCTAGCTCACAGTCAGAAATTGTAAAACACACGAGGAACATGAGCAATGGCATACAACACAAACAGGAGGATTTCTGTCTCCAAGACTAGAGATAATAAAACAATCTAGAAGATTTTCAAATAACTATATTTAAAACTAGAGGCCCGGTGCACGGATTCATGCACCAGTGGGGTCCCTTGGCCTGGCCTGCACCCTCTCACAATCCAGGGCCCCTTGGGGTGTACAGGACTGCCGGTTTTGGTCCGATCCCGGAGGCCAGGCTGAGGAACCCCACCAGTGCAGGAATCCAGGCACCGGGCCTCTAGTAAGCATATAAGAGCTTTGGTTAATTACTTCCCACATTCCCCGTCCCCTCTGAGATTCATCAGTCTGTTCCATGTTTTCCATGCCTGTGCATTGGGCCTCTGCCCCCTGGTGGTCAGTGCGTGTCATAGCTACCGGTCGAATGGTCAAAGAGTTGGCCAGTCGCTTAGGCTTTTATATATATATATATATATATATATATATATATATATATATATATATATATATATGATTAAGGAAATACATGGGTAGCTGAAAAGGAAGAAGAAAGATTTAGGAGGCAGAGTGGAGCATAGCATGGGGGCGAATTAGAGGAGTGCAGGAAAGTGGGTTGGTCTTTGGGGAGGAGGAGAAGATACTGGGGCACATCAGAGTGGAGGAGAGAAGACTAAGAGAAAGCAGGTTAGACCTGCAGCCAGCTCACTGGGCAGCTTCCCAGGGCATTCAGCCCCTGAAGCTGTGAGATGGAGATCTTTCTCTGTGGACAAGAAAACTTGGTGAGTCCCTGAAGCTTGGTCTTGAGGTTGAAATAGGAAGACTTAGAAGGAAACGTGGACATGCCAGGGAGTTAAGGTGCTGAAGGCCTGGCCTGGAGGTGCTGGACTCAGCGGTGGGAGGGACACGGTGCTCAGAAGGCACCTGGCAAAGCAGTCACTGGTGCTACAGGCTGCTCTGGTGTCACCTCCATGTCTCCGCCTGGCTTCTCTGCAGCAGAGGAAAGTAGCTTTATAAGCCAAGCACAATGGGCCGCATTCGTTCATTCACTCATTCACTCACTCACTCAGCAAAGGGCTTACAGAGCCGGTGTTGAACTGCTGAATACGACACACCCAGTTCTTGCTGCCATGAAGCAGGAGCCCCACATGGTATATAGTGTTGTGGATAAGAGTGTGGGGCTTACCAGCTGGGTGGCCTTGGGAAAATTATTTCCCTGCTTGCTAGCCTCAGTTTCCTCACCTGTAAAATGGGCTTAGAACAGAACCTAGCTCATAGGAGGACTGAAAGCATTAAATGAGTTAGTACATGGACAGGGCTTGGGATGGTGCCTGGCACTAAGTGCTCGTGGAATTAGCTAATGGAATGTGTTCACTATCATCATGATGGGGGAAGAGTTTACGGGGCCCCAAGTTGTAGCAGAGGCTGACGCTGGAGGGGAGGACACACCTGTGGGAGGTGGGATGCTGGTGCAGGAGCGCATGGCTGTGGACTGGGGAGGCAGAGAAGGAGGAGCCTGGTTTGCCTGACAGGGAAGGTGAGTTGGGAACAAAGACTAGTTAAGACCAGACAGAGCCTGCGAGAGTGTTTGGGGACCACAGGTGTGCAGCCAGAGAGCCCCGCTCGGCCTGGACACCTCCCCTCGCCCGGGGGCTGCTCCTCATGACAGCCCTGAGGTGGGCCTTACAATCACCACACGAGAGAGGTAAAGTGATTGCCTCAACATTGCGGCAAGGGGAGCAGTGACAGGGGGTGGGACAGAGCCTGACCTGCCCCTGCAGAGAGTGGGGGTGAAGGTGAACTGTCAGGGGAGAGAGGAATGGAAGATGGGCAGTTAGGGGAGGGGAGAGGGAGCAAGAGGCGACAAAATGGGACACATGGGGGACTGGCTGTGGTTGACACCAACTGAGAGGCACATTTCTGACTCAGAGGAATACGTATTTTCTTTTGAATATTGTCTATGCGTTTTAGGCCAAGTTCCACTTGAATCGCAGGACCCGCCACAAACGCTGACGGCAACGGGGAATTCCTCCTCTGCTGTGGCTTCTGGTCCTTGAGCAGGTGCCCTCCCTCCTACCAGATGTTCGTCGCTGCTCTCAGCACAGCAGGCACGGGAACTAACAGCGAGAAACCCCTCAGCAAGCTGACCTGGGTGTCTGATGTCTGCTGAATCTGTGATGTAAAAACTGGGCCTTTTCGCCCTACCTGCGTTGGCTCAGTGGATAGAGCCTGTAGACTGAAGGGTCCTGGGTTTGATTCCGGTCAAGGGCATGTGCCCAGGTTGGGGGCTTAGTCCCCAGTAGGGGGTGTGCAGGAGGCAGCCGATCAATGATTCTGTCATCATTGATGTTTCTATCTCTCTCTCCCGCTCCCTTCCTCTCCGAAATCAATAAAAATATTTTTTAAAAATAGTTTTTAAAAAACGGGGCCTTTAAAAATCTGCTTTCAATTTCATTTTTCTAAGAATCAATTTTTAAACTTTTTATTTTGAAATAACTAGACTCACGGAGAGTCACAAAAATAACACACAGAGTCCAAGGAACCCTTTCCTCGGCTTCCCCGCAAAGGTGACACCTGATATAACTCCGGCGCAATATCCAAACAGGAAAACGGACATTGTTTTCTGTTCACTGATATCAGACCTCATTGAGATTCCACTCACCTGTGTGCGCAGACACGTACATGTGTGTGCATGCGTGTGTGTAGTTCTGTGCAATTTGATCTCAGATTTGTGTTGTCATCATGATACAGAACTTAGAGAAACTCCCTCCTGCTACTCCTTTACGGTCAGACCCCCACTCCTAACCCTGTCCCCGGCAACCGCTACTCTGCTCTGCGTAGCTGTGGTTTTATCATTCCAGGAATCGGGCATAAATGACCCGCCAGGGGGCTCAGGTGGTGGACTCTTGTCCCGTTCACCAAAAGGGCACACACCTAGGTTGTAGGTTTGATCCCCGGACAGGGAGCATACAGAGGCAGCTGATATTTCTCTCTCATCTCTCTCTCTCTCTCTCTGTCTCATCAATAGAAACGTATTCTCAGGTGAAGATTTACAAAAAAAGAGAAGAGAAGATTGTTATATAAATGGAATCATGCAGCATGCACCCTCTGGAGACGGGCTTCCTCACCAAGCATAAGCGCCCTTGGCTCCATCCGGGTCAGTGTGTGTGCCAGTGCCCACTCGTCTATGTGCCTGAACAGTATTCCCGGTGCAGACCTGAGCCGCGGCTTGTTGAGCTTCTCTCACCGGCTGACAGACACTTGGGTCGTTTCCTGTTTGTGTTATGACAAAGCTTCTGTGAACATTGGGTGGATTTTTGTGTGTGAACACGAGTTTTTCTTCCTCTGAGACAAACGCTGAGAATTCCATGCAGGGCCCCATGGTGAATGGCAGACTCCTCCCCAGCTGCCGCGGGCGAGGGCCTAGCTCCTTTACACCCTTGTCAGCACTTGCGTTTATCCCTAGTTTTTCTTTTAGCCATCACTGTGGGTTGAATTATGTCCCCCGTAACAATATGTTTAATTCCTAACCCCCGAGGCCCATGAATGGGCTTCTCCTTGGAAAAAGGGTCTTTACAGACACAGTCAAGTGCAGGCACACAGGGCTCAGGGGGGCCTGAAGTCCAATGACTGATGCCCGCATAAGAGGGCCCTGTGGGGGCACAGACACAGGGAGAAGGCGGGGGGCAGCGGAGCAGAGTTGGGCTGATACAGCTACGAGCCGAGGTGCCTCCAGATCACAAGCAGCTCAAGGAGCTGGGAGAGGCGAGGAAGGAGCCTCAATGTGGCCTGCCCACACCTGGACTTCGGCCTCCGGCCTCCACAATGGTGGGAGAAGGGTTCTGAAGCCGCTCGGTCTGTGAGGCAGCCCTCAGAAACCGACGCAGCCTTCACGATCGGGGTGCAGTGAGCGCGCCCTGCGGGTTAAGTCACATTTCCTAGGGAATAAGGGAAATGAACATCGTTTCATACCCTTACGTACCATCCTCTTCGGTGAAGTGTCTGTTCATGACTCTTCATTTCTAACTGGATTGCTTTGTTGTTGATTTTTAAAAATGATATTGATTTTTTTTTT
>PVJC01008025.1:38775-49713 GCA_004026665.1 Murina feae | reverse complement strand
CCCCCCCAGAGGTGTCCCAGACTGCAAGAGGGCACAGACCCCCTCCTCCCTGAGTGCACAAATGTTTGTGCACCGGGCCCCTAGTATAGGATAAGTGGTAACTAAATTTTGCTATATATCCTACTATAGTTATTCTCTACTTAACATGTTTTTTAAAAAATAGATTTACTTCTTTGTTCATAAAATAAACAGAGTGGGACATTTTGTGAAGAGTGGGGCATGAGTGTTAATACGTGAGTTTCAGCTCTGGTGTGTGACATTGGACTAGGTATGCAGCAGCCTCTCTAAGCTTGTTCTTTTCCTTTACAAAGTGGAAATAATGTTACCTACCTCGGAGACTGTTGTGTGGATAAGCACGAGACTTAGTTTGTCTTGATTGATTGAACTTAGCCTTAGTAAAACTCTTAGTGCAGCACAAAGTTCACAGTCAGCTCTCACTTTTAAGAAAATATTGTCCCTATGTGTCAGAGAACATTCTCCTGCTCACGTGGCTCCTCTGGGATTTGTTACTCAGTTTTCCTTTCTCAAGAATTTTAGGTCTTCTTTTCAGGTGCATGTTCCATCTAACATGCAGAATTAGAGCTTCCATTTTCTTGAAAGAAAAAAAGAAAAACCAAATTATGTTCTCCGGAATTCCTGCTAATTCTCTTCTTTCCATGGAAAAAATTCGCAAGTAGATGTTGTTTCCCACCATTCTTTATCCCCACTTTGAAGCATTCACATTCTAAAGCTTTTAAGTAGCTTTGCCAACAATCTGTTCAGATGGTGGTCACTAATGGATCCATATAATTGTTCTTTCTTTCTGCCTTCTCTTTTAAAAAATTTGACAGAATAACTGTATTTATTTCTGATGGCATTTTTTTACTGCTAGTTTTCCTCTTCTCTTGCTGACTTTTCCTTTCACATCCTTGATTCTTTTCCTCTGTAAGATATGTCAGAACCAGCACCCTTGCAACTCGAGTCTTTGCAGGTTTTTCTTTAGAAATTTCACCTGTTTTTTCAGCAGCAGCTTTCGCCTCTATGTTTATGAAATTCGGGTCCATTCCTGTAAGTCTACCCTCCTTCCTGAACTGCAGCTGCTCATTCCCAGCTGCCTAAAATTAAACCATGTTTCCCACCATTCCCCTCGTCTCAAAATGTTAGTATTCCCTTCACCTTCCTCTGTCTAGTGTCGATCCTTCTTGTTATCTCGTCCGTTCTTTTCTCTCCCTTCCCTTGGGACCTCTTCAGTTTAGACTTTGTCCCTTTGCATCTGAAGCATTGTAGTGTCATCCGGATTATCTTTTCCCGGCATTCTGCACACACCACTTGCGGATGAATTTTTACGTGATACATTACTCCTCTGCAATGAACTCTTCTGGCAGCTTTGCACTTTCTTGAGAGAAAAATCCCAAAACATGGATCACCTGTCATCAAAGAGATTCCACTGTCAGGGCTGCACCACCTTTGGTGACCTCCTTCTTCAGCCCAGGCTGCCCTCTGCTCTACTCATCTTTCCCGCATCTTCCTGTTTGCTCATACTGTTGTCCTCACCTGCACACCTGCACATCTGGCTGTTTCTCCCTGTGTCCTACAAGACCCAACCCAAACCTCATACATTACCTTGAAGTGATTTTCGTCTCTTCTGACCTCTTGGAGTAATGAGTGTTCCCATTTTTCCATTAGTACTTACTGCCTTGTGACAACTCTTCTATTCAGAGAACTAGATTCTTAACCTTGTATTGTTATTAGACAACGTTAATATTACCTAAATTGGATGTGCCTTGAACATAGTAGCACTTAATACATTTTAATCAATTGTTTTTAGTTACCTTTTTTTTAATCACACAAATGGTCTGGAGGTTAATAAGCAACAAGAATACCAGTGTAGTTTTCAGTGTTGAATTTAGAAATAAGCAAAATAGGAAAACCAGGTGGATGTGCCTGTTTTGTTAGTGCAATAAGCAATGAGTGTTTCCGCAGGATAAGCTCTGTAACCTCTTGGGCCACTGCTACAGAAGCAGAGGAAAGGGCAGACTGGTGGCTGACAGTGGTGCAGAGAAGGGAGTGGTGAGCGTGAGCACAGCTAGATGTTGATCACGGTGGAGGGTACATTTTGGAAGTGCTTATATGGTGGTTGCATTGCTGTTCGTCCAATCTGTTGGTAACCTGGCATGTGATACTTCATATACTCCTTGCTGATGATCTCCACAAATACCTTTAGTTCTGTGGATGCTGATTGATGTGTTTGGCAGCTCTTGGTCACAGGTGCCAATTTCTGAAATAAAGTGTCTCTGCGTAAGATAGTAGGTCAGTTCCTGGCTCCTTTGCCTTAAAGTCCTCCAAGCTTCTTGGCCTTCAGTTTGGGCAATGAGAGGATGGCCTCTGTGGCCTACTGTCAGATTGTCTGGAATCCATCTCTTAGATGACTTCTCTTTGATTTAAACATCATCCTCCAAGAGACAAAGCAGAGTTCTCACACAAACATGCACACACACACACGCACATGTGCGCGCACACACAATACATGAATTCATTTCTTTTAAACACATTATTTAAAACTAGAGGCCTGATTCACCAAATTTGTGCATGGGGGCGGAGGTGGCCCTCAGCCCAGCCTGCGCCCTCTCACAAACCGGGACCCCTTGCTCCTAACTGCTGTCTGCTTGCTCCTAACCTCCCACCTACTCACTCCTTACCACCCAAACTGCTTGCTCCTTACTGCTTGGCTCACTGCTCCTTAGCACTGCTGCGGAGGCAGGAGAAGCTCACCAGCCGTGAGCCCAGCTTCTGGCTGAGTGGCGCTCCCATTTTGTGAGTGCACTGACCACCAGGGGGCAGCTCTTGCATTGAGTGTCCGCCTCCTGGTGGTCAGTGTGCATCATATTGACCAGTCATTCCTGTCATTCCATTGTATTAGTCACTTAGGCTTTAATATATATACTATAGGCCCCGTGCACAAATTCATGCACCGGTGGAGGCCCTCGGTCTGGCCTGTGGGAACTAGGCAGAAACTGGCTCTCTGACATCCCCCAAGGGGTCCCAGATTGCGAGAGGCTGCACACTAGGCTGAGGGACCCCACCAGTGCATGATTGGGTCCAGGGAGGGATGTGGGAGGTTGGCCAGCCAGGAAGGGAGCACGGGAGGGCTCTAGGGCGTGTCCAGCCTGTCTCAGTCCCGATTGGCCAGAACCCAGCAGCAAGCTAACTTACTGGTCGGAGTGCCTGCCCCCTGGTGGTCAGTGCAAGTCATACTGACTGGTCCCCTGCTGACCTTCTACCCTCTGGTGACCAGTGCACATCATACCAAGTGGTTGAGCTGCCTTTAGTATATCATTAGCATATGACTCTTTGATTGGTTGAGTGGACAACAGGACACTTAGCATAATAGCCTTTTATTATATAGGATAGATCATTAAAGATAATGTTTACATATAAATACCAGGTTGGGATTTTTCTAGCATTTGAAATTTTATTGTAAGTGAAATGCAAGCTATATTTTCTCCTTAAATATGGCTTATCATCTTGAAGTCTAGTTTTGCCATTTTCATTAAACCGTGAACCAAATGGTGAAAAATTTTGTCCTACTCAAAAGAAAAATGGTACAGCTTAGTGAGCTAAAACACCTTGAGAGAATACTATATTTTAATAGATCCATTTTCAGGTGACAAAATGCCCATATTACATATTTGAACATTGCCTCTTTTTTTTTAGCCTAAATGAGGCATCTCAAAATGAATGCAGCCAGAGGCAATAAAAGCATTTAAAGTAATTTTTCAACAACTTACATTATTTCTCAAAAGAGCACAGTGAATAAAAGGCATTACCAGTGTGACTAATAGAATAGCTACCAATCAGAATGTCTGTCAGTTCATGAAATTCCTCCAACTCAGTCCACACTAATGACTAAAGCATAGTACTTCAGTTCATGTAATAAAGGACAGGGACCTTAATGCACCATACACCAAACACTGCAAAATAATCTGTCAGACTTATAAACATGCAAAATGAAGTGGAAAATTGAAGCAATTATGAGGGTATCTCAGATGAATGCAGGAATTTGGGTTCTATATTACCTGAATAAATGTTAGGTCCTGCTATATAAGTTGCTACTCTGTAGACATGAGCATTATTAACCTTTTAAAATATCTTCATCTTTTATTTTATTTAACTTCTTTCTACTACTTTTCAACATACTTGTTATTAATACGTCTGTACCTAATGCATTAAAAAATCATGTTGGTGAAAGTAGTATAATTGATGAGTTTATGTACTTAAAAAATGAGTGAGCGAGAGAGCATGTACATACATACAGATGTACTCTACATTTATAAACATATATAGAATAGAAAATATGTCACTCAATAAAACAGGAAAAAGTCATTTTTAGAAAACCTATATTGCTTATATTCTTATCCCAGCAAAAGAATAGCACTTTAAAAATGTTTTATTTTAAACTAATTTTGATATTTAAAAGTTGCAGAAATACCATACTAAAATGATTCAAACTAAGAAATTGTCATTGGTTCAACACTATTGACTAAATAAACTACAGACCTCATTTGCATTTCACCAGTCTCTCCATAATGGCTACTAATTTCCCACAGGTTTCTCCAAAGGTAAAGAAGTGATAGACATGTCTGCTTTGGCACCCTGGCCTCAGATGGGTACTTTTGCAGATGGTGCAGGGTGTAGGCTGATGTGGGTCCAGCGCTTTTATTGGACAACACTTGAACCACATCACTTTTTCTCACTTTCTCTTACACTTTGTACTTTATCTTTAGTATATATTAAATATATGACTTGTGTATTACATTATTATATTTACTTATTTATTTTTCCAGATTATTATATATTAGGGGCCCGGTGCATGAAATTTGTGCACTGGGGGGGAGGGCTTTCCTCAGCCTAGCCTGCCCCCTCTCACATATTGGGAGCCCTCAAGGGGTGTCCTACTGATGGCTTAAGCCCACTCCCTGCTCCCCTTGGGGAGTGGGCCTAAGCCATAGTCTGGCCTCCCTTTGTCGGAGGAGACCAGGCTAATCAGGGGAAGCCACCATCCCTATCATCCCACTGCTGCAGCCACAGCCAGTCACCGCAGCCACCAAGGTGTTCTCATCAACATGGACTCCAGTCCCTTCACCATGAAAAAATGACAGCTTTCTTAAGGCATTTTCAAGATGTGTCTTTCATAGGATATGACATTTCTTTCTTTTTATCCTTACCTGAGGATATGTTTCCATTGATTTTGAGAGAATGTGGAAGAGAAGGGAAAAACAGAAACATCAAAGTGAGAGGAACACTTTGATTGGTTGCCTCCTGCATATGCCCTGACCTGGGGCCCGGCCAGGGAGGAGCCTGCAACCTAGGTACATACCCTTGGTCAGAATTGAACCCAGACCCTGCAGTCAGCAGGCTGAGGCATTATGCACTGAGCCAAACTGGCTAGGGCAGGATATGATATTTTTTAGCCCTCCAGCAGAGGACCTTCATTTTTTTTTTTTTTCACCAGGAATGTGTTGGAAAAACCCTAGATCCCTTTTAGGGATTCTTATTACCCAAGTTACTAAGAATATTACCAGTGGCATACAGGGAGCTTAGCCAATGAGCAGTCAGAAAAGGTGTTTCCTCTGTAGTTCACTCCCATCAATGGCTCCACCCCTGTCCCTCCAATCCCAACTCCACCCCTGCCCAGGCCTGTAAGCTCTGGCTGAGGCTACAGGCCTTGCCAGGAGACCCCCAGACCCCTGAAATCACCAGCTCTGACCCTGCCCAGGCCTGCAGCTTCTGCCTGATTGCTGGCTTCACAGAGCCCAGGCCTCTGCAATCACTGGCTCTGCCCTTGCCCCTCTACAGCCTTTGGCCAAGGCTGTAGGACTGGGCAGGAGACCCCCAGGTCCCTGCCATTGCTGGCTCCAACCTTGAACCTCTGGCCAAGACTGGAGGCCTGGGCAGAGGACCCCCAGACTCCACTTTGCCAGCTCCATCAGTGCCCAGACCCCTGTGATCACAGGCTCCACCCCTGCCCCTCCAATTACTGGCTCCGCGAAGCCCAGGCCCCTGTGATCTCCAGCCTTGCCCCTGCCCCAGCCTGAGGCCTCTGTTTCAGGCCTTATGCCTGGGTAGGGTACCCTCATACCCCTCCCATCACTCACTCTGTCTCTGCCCCCTCTGATCACCAGCTCCACCTTTGCCCGTGCTTAAGGCCTCTGGCCTGGGCAGGGGACCCCCCAGCCCCCTCTGATCACCTGTTCCGCCCCTCAGACCCCCTGCTTCCCCTACTACCTGCCTGGCTAATAGGCCTAACCACTTCAGTGGCGGGGCTGAGCCGGACTGGGCGCCTCCATCTTGTGGCTACAGGGGTGGCCATTTTGTGATGGAGTGATGCCTAATTTGCATATTACTCTTTTATTTGATAGGATGAGTTCTCATCATCTTCTTTGACTTGTGGAGCAATAAGTTGTGTTTACCTACTTTGTACCAGATGTAGGGTCCTATACTGGACAAGCTGTGCAGAGTTAAAGAGGAATAGCTCCTGCTTTTCATTGAATTATCATGTCTCCATATAACTGCAGACCTGGCAAGTTCTATGTAGGACAATGAAGAGAATAGTGGGAGTCTGTAATATATAGACCTAATCCTTTTCGGTGAGTCATGTGTGGTGGGGTGATATGTGAGCTGAGAGCAGGGTGGAAGTTAACTGGATGCAGGGACACAGGGCCTGCTGCAGGGTCAACATAAAAGGAATAACACATGCGAAGGCACTGAGCCCAGAGAAACTGATCGGGGATCACAGGAAGCAGGGGAGAGGAAAGAGGACATTTCTGGAAAATGCAGTATAAGGTGAGCTGGGGCGAGAGCATATGTAGGCATTTAGTCCATGTTGAGATACAGGTCTATTTCAAGAGCTGTGAGAAGCCACTAAGGGATAATGGAGCAAGAACAGATTTGCCATTTAAACACAACACCATGGCTCTAGTGCAGCAAATAATTGGGGGAGAAGGTTTGGGGTGAGTGCTGATAAGAGAGTAGTGGGTTAGGATAGGTTAGTGACTGTGGAAATGAAAAGTGGAAAGAGCCCTGACTGGTTTGGCTCAGTGGATAGCGCATCAGCCTGCAGACTGAAGGGTCCCAGGTTCGATTCCGGTCAGGGGCATGTACCTTGGTTGTGGGCACATCCCCAGTGGGAGGTGTGCAGGAGGCAGCTGATCGATGTTTCTCTCTCATCGATGTTTCTATATCTCTCCATTCCTCTCCATAAAAAAAAAAATCAATAAAATATATATATTCCAGATTTTTTAAAAAAAATCAATAAAAATATATATTCCAGATTTTTTTTTTTAAAAAAAAAAAAAGTGGAAAGAATGAGACAGTGGAGGGGACAAAAATGGGTTGGATACGGGGAGAGAAGGTCAGTTAAGGATGCCTCCTGGGTTCTGGGCTGTTCACAGAATGATGTCAGTGTCATTTGCTGCCCAGGGCAGCACTGAAAAGAAAAACAGATTACTTGGGGCTTTTCTGACATCAGGGTAGAGAAGACCCTGTCTTGCCTCTCTGGATATTGATCTGACCTAAATTCAATCATGAGACTCCAACTTCTCATCACTAAGTGGGGCTATCTGGCTTTCCCTGATTGAGTGGGAAGAGGGTTTTGAAGTTATCCAAGATGTAGTGTTTCCTGGGGTCCTACCCTTGGTCTACAGGTATTCTACTTAAGTTCTGCCTCCATGAAAATCGGGGCTTATCTGCCATTTGCATCATAAAGATGCTCACATCTCTAACTCTCTTCCTCAAATTCTCTGCTGAACCCTAGGTCTGTATATGCGCCTGACAGAAACTCGTATTCTTTTTAATCCCAAACATGATCTTTATTTCTTATACTGGCTCTTCGGACCACCATCTCAGAAACCCAGGTATTATCCATAATCTGTTCTCTTAATTCCGTCTTGCCTCCCCACACTTCGAATATATTTCCACCAAATCTCAGGGGTAACGGCTAACTTAGTATATATTCATCTTCCTTTTTCTCCTCCCCCAACCCTCTGTCATTCCCACTACTTCCATGATTACATAATTCTAACCCCTCCAGGCCTGCCAGACCCTTTACTGTAGTCACCCAGAACAATTTGTAGTTTTGCTATTGGACTCATCTACCCTCAGTGTTTCTCTAAATTGTACTAGATAAGCTTCCAGGTCCACTGCAAAGCTTAATTAAGATGTCCCTTTTATCTGCTCTTATGGTCATTTGTCACACTGCACCATGATCATCAATTGTTTGTCTAAACACCTGTTATGCTATAGGCTTTCTGAAGTCAGGAACCATGTTTTAATAGATGTAATGCCCCTTCCCCTGACACAGTTCTCAGTACTTGTGAGCCTGGAACAGTGCCTGGCACAATAGATGTTCAATTAGTACTTAAATTAATGAATAAATAATAGGTAGTAATAACATTGGTTAAATTAAAGATATAAGTGATGTATCTATGTTTCTGAGCAACAGAGGATTGATATTATTTGACAGCTGACTGCCCCAATCACTAACTTTGTATTCAGACATTTTTGACTGATCCGTATTCTGTGAATGAACACTCTAGCTCACCTCCCCCTAAAGTTTATAAGAAACTTCCCCTCACCCACAATGCATTCTCCCATATACAGGACTAATGTAGCTCCTCTTCTTGAAGTTATCTTCCTAGCATCATTCACTCCTGATTCTGAAAGTTTCACTTATCCTTCATGTCCCAGCCTAAAGGTCTCTTCCTCAAACCTTTTCTTTGTTTCACAGTTTGAATTAATTCTAACCCCTTCTTCACTCAATAAAACTTGAAATCTCCTTTCATTTTTCTATCCCATTCTCTCATTGTTGCTACCTGTTTATGTCAGCTAGACTCTAAGTATCTGGAGGACAGAGATCCTGTCTTACTCCACAATGCAAGATTTCATTGAAAGCAGCTGTTGAATGAAGTTTGTTAGATTTAATTAATGTCGATCAATTATTCTGGGAATGTTTAGTAAACAATTCTATGGCATAGCTCAGATTTCTAAATCTAGAACTTTTTATTTTCTACATCTCATGGTTATCAAATGTCTATTAGTGCTTATTGTGCTAAGCTCTGAGGATGGCATCGTGACTGGGACAGGTGTGGCCATTGTCTACCACCCTGGCAGTTCCAGGCTAGTAGGAAAATAGGGCTAAGCATCCAGCAGGTACTTATTGAGTGTGCAAGGCACTGCGTAGCAGGTAATGGAGATAGGATGGTGAGCAAAGCGAGTACAGTTCCCTGTCCCTTGGAGCATATTGTCAAGTTGAAGAGACAGGCGGAGTTAAACTTACAAACAAGTATAATCTTCTGTTAACTCCTGCTAAGTACCCTGTGCTGTGGGAACTTGGAGTGAGTTGACATAGACCTAGAGGTTCTGGATGGCTTCTTAGAGTTAAGCATCAGCTAACCAGGTGACAAATGAGGGAGGGGACTCTTCAGTGTCACTGCCACACACAGAGCAAGAGGGGTGTTGAGAGAAGAGGCTGGGATTAATTCATATGCTTCCTCCTTTTAGAACTCCTTATTCTGTTGGTGCATAGCTGAAATACATGTTGTTCCCTTCAAAATACTATATTTTTTTTACAAAACTTACACTGTTAGAGCAGACAGGAAAAAATTATCCCATTAATTCTATATGATATTCTAGTTCAGCCCACTCTTCTGAAAATAACATCAACGTGAGAAAGAGGCAAATATAGTGGCGGGGGGGGGAGGGGGTCTTTGAAAAAATAAATGGCATTTCTAATGGCTATCTAATTAATGGCTTGGTAAAAGCAGAGAATAAAAAGGGACTGCATAATGTAAACACTGGTCATGCTTATTTTTATTGGGTCAAGTGTAGTGTGTGTGTGTGTGTGTGTGTGTGTGTATATATATAGATATAGATATATATAATAAAAATATCCAGGTTCACCTGAATAACCATGAGAACTTGTATTCAGTACAACTATGAAAAAAAACAATACCAACAATTACTTTAAAATTATCTTTCATGTGATTCTGCATAGGTAAATGCAAAATTACAAAAATAATTGTGGAATTATTTCTAGATTAATATTTTATAAACGTAGTAAATTGAGTTCTTACAGTGTATATTATATACAATAATTAGAAAAATTTATGGATGAAAGTATGGGCTAAGAAAAACAGAACAAAATGAACTTAAGAATAGAAAATATTTGTACATAATGATTTCTCATGATCTTGATAATGAAAATTTCTAATCTTATTAAATAAGTAATTTACTACAATAAATATTTTATGGGTGTGTGAAATAATAATTTATTCTGATTTTCCTCAGTATTAAGCAGTCTATTTAATATATGGAGTGTAAGAGCATGAAAGGGCTCAAATATTATTCCAAGGTTGAAGTTGGGTGAAAGATGCCACCAATTTTTAAAACAGAGAAGATAAAGAAAGGAACATCTTTTTAAATATATATATATATTTTTATTAATTTCAGAGTGGAAGGGAGAGGGAGAGAGAGAGATAAAAACATCAATGATGAGAGAGAATCATTGATCATCTGCCTCCTGGGGATCAAGCCTATAACCTGGGCATGTGGCCTTGACCGGAATTGAACCCGAGAGCCTTCACTCTGTAGACCAGTTCTCTATCCACTGAGCCAAACCACTAAAGTGAAAGGAAAGAACATCTTCAAGTTAGGATTGAAAAATCTGAGTCTGGTATTCAGAGAAGATAGAGGCATAGAGAGAGAGATAGAAATTTGGGGGTCATTATAATATGTAAGGACTTTAGCTGAGGCCCTCACCAAGATTATGAGGGTACCTGTATTGGAGACTCTTGTGAGTTAAAAGTGGGAAGAGAAAGGTCATGGGAAAGAGAGCCTCAGGCCAGGCCAATATTTAGAATTCAAAAGAATGAGAGAGGGAGCTTCAAGCAAGCGGGGGGGGGG
>PVJC01008025.1:0-38675 GCA_004026665.1 Murina feae | reverse complement strand
TTTTGTATTTAAATAGAAATATTAGTAACAAGGAATTTTCATAAACAGTTAAAGAACAGAGTGTATTACATATTACTGTGAATGTATTTTTGTGAGTACCCACATGGTCTGCTATTTAGTACAGTGCCAACTTTAAGCCAAAAAACAACACTTTTACTTTGCATCATTTATACCATAGAATGTACAATTGGACTTAATTTACTTTATTGCATCTTCTAGGTTAGTGTGGAGGGAATATACCTATGTGGGCATATAGGAAAGTTTACAGTTGTAAGTATGTGAAACACAGAGTTTATTCTTATATTATTATTTACTAGGAGCCTGGTGCACAATATATTGTGCACTCGTGGGTCCCTCAGCCCGGCCTGTACCCGCCCACCCCACACACCCCTTGGCCTGCCACCCACCCAGCCTGCCCACCCACCCTGCCACCTGCACTGCACCCACCTTGGCGGTTGTGCAGCCGGCTTCCATCTTGGCTGAGTTAATTTGCATACAGCCACCCTGACTGGCTGGTGGGCATGGCTTAGGCATCCCAGAGAAATGGTCAATTTCAATATTACTCTTTTATTAGAGTAGATTAACTAGAGGCCTGGTACACAAAAATTTGTGCACTTGGGGATCCCTCAGCCCGGCCTGTGCCCTCTTGAAGTCTGGGACCCCTCGGGGGATGTCCACCTGCTGGCTTAGGCCTAAGCTGGCCGTCAGACATCCCTCTGGCAGCCCTCAGGGGATGTCCACTAGCTAGCAGGGAGCAGGCCTAAGCTACAGTCAGACATCTTCAGCACTGCTGAAAAGGTGGGATAGGCTCCCACCACCACTGCTATGCTGGCAGCCATCAGCCTGGCTTGTGGCTGAACAGAGCTCCCCTGTGGGAGCGCACTGACCACCAGGGGGCAGTTCCTGCATTGAGCATCTGCTCCCTGGTGGTCAGTGTGTGTCATAGTGACCAGACATTCCCAGTCATTCTGCTGTTAGGGTCAATTTACATATTACCCTTTTATTATATAGGGTTATTGTATTATTTTCTACATTATATGAACAACTGTAAACCTACTTTTACCCATCCCTGACTATGTGGTCTTAAGGGCTGGAAGGTAATTTGAAGTAGGACAAGTCAGCTATACCTTATGTTCAAGTTCTGATTTTACTGTTCACTAGCTGTGTAACCATGGCAAGTTATCTATGCTTCTAAACCTATTTTCTCATATTAAAATGTAGGTAATAAGGATATGAGCATAAAATAAGGTAATGTACCTAAAGTCCCAAGCATGGTGTCTGGCACATAGTAAGGTCTTAGTGAATGGAAGTGATTTTGTATTGCTGTGATTATTAACTTGTTCTTAAATGGACATAACTGAACACAGGCCTTCTAATAAACAACAGAAAAATGAGCTACCGTAGGGTAAGCCATATGTTAGAAATCACATTATTTGTTCCATTTTACTCTATATGTGTTCATTTCTCTTTGTTGCCTCATCTCTAGGGAAGCGTAGTAGTTAAGACTGCAAGCTCTACAGAGCACAATTGCTCTTAGTCACTTGGAATAAGCTGGATATTCAGTTTCCAAGTTCCCATCCCATCCAATATAATCAGCTCTTCTAGTGATAATAGCTAACTTCTTTCTGGGTACCAAGCACTATTCTAAACACTTTACAGCTATTAACTCATTTAAATCTCCCAGCCCTAGAGGGTGGTTATCATTGTTGCCTCCATTTGCACAGATGAGAAAACTGAAGCACAGAGAGGTTAAGTAACTCACCCTAGGATGACACTGTTTATCAATGGTGAAGCTGGAATTCCATCCCAGGCAGCCTGATGACACAGTGTGTGCTCTACATTTCATCCTAATTTCATTGGAGGCTACAAGATTGAAATTAAATAGTCATATTTCAGTCGTCACTGCTTTTCAGTGGTGGGGATAGTAAAAAGGTTGGATCGGTACCCTTTCCCAGGAGTTCCTCTGTGGTCAGTAATTTGTGTTGGGTATCCTACTTCCAACCACCAGCCATTCGGTTGCTTCTTGAAAAATTTGAAAAACAGAGTAATCATATTCTCTTACCTGTAAATATTAGTCATTAAGATACAAAACTTAACGGTTAGGTCCTTTGGTGCTTCTGCCCAAAGAAGGAAGAGTCATTTCTGTATTAAGGTATCTAAGAAGTTCTCACATGCTTAGCAGGAAAGCTAAGCCCAGCACTGGGTAAAATGCTGTCTGCCCCAGACACTGAGTAAGTGTGTATAAATAGAACAGTTGGTGTGCATGGCTTGAATGGTACAGCTTCCCATTTTCTACGTAATGTAAATCACCAATGTGAGCATTTCTGTCTGACATAAACTGTCAGTCGCAGAAGAGTACATTGTAGAATTCAATACATGTTATGCAACAACCAAGATTGCCCTTTTCTTCAGCATGGTGATTTTTTTCTTTCTTTCCATATCCAGCAGTTAGTACTGAGGCCTGAAACCCTTAGTTACAGAACAAAGTGGCTTAGCAGTAATCAAGCCTGGGTGAGGCTAAGGGAAGAATAATGAATGTTCCCTGCAAGCTTCCTGCCTAAATGCAGGTGCAGGAATCAGGGGGTCATGAATAATGCATGACATGCAGATTAGGTGGTAGTTTCTCCTACTGGGATTTTGACTTTGCTACCTGCCTGGCTGCTACATGTGGCAAGATGGTAGGCGATGGCAAAAGTGCCACAAAAAAGACTTTAAAGGCTGAGCTCACAAAAAACACTGCATAGCCTTTTGAAGAAATAATATTTGGGAGATAGCTGAAATGTAAACCTTTATGGTGTACTTTATTAGGTGAAATAAGCTCCAGGTTATCCATTTTACTAATTTGGGGAAGGGGAAAAAGGTTTCTTGTTTTGCCAATTTCACAGAAGAAATGCTATAATTTTGGGAATTCTTTGAAGACCGTTAAACTGTTATAGAAATTACCTGCTTATAGTATTTGATATATGTATGGATGGGTCAATGAGGTGTTACTGCAAGATACAAATACCTAGAGAATGTTATAATTAAAGGTTAAACAGGCCTGTTTTTCTTCTGCTGATATACGCAATGAGAACCATCAATAAGAGAATATATTTTTAGTAAACTACAACAGGTGGAATGATCATGATGAATAGAAATCTTAGGGATAAGGAGGAAACAATAAAAGAGGTAAACATTTAAAGGCTATAGAGTGAATTAAATAACTGTATTTGGGCAGCACAGCTCTGACACCCCAGTGGGGATGCAAGGGAGAGTCCAGAGGATTCCCAATGTTTCCCCATAGGACAGGGCCTTTAACTGGGGAGACATTTTTTTGGCTCACAGCTCCATTTTGATGATTGTATTTCAAGCAGACAAACTGAAAGGAAAAAGAAAAAGAAAAAAGAGAGTTTTGCTACCTTTCATATACTTCCTACACGTTTCTACGACATGTTTTGTTCTCTCTCCTCTGTTTGGGATGCTGGACTATGAACAGGCTTTCATTTCTAGCCCAGTCTGTCATTTCCGCTAGGCCCCAGTTTGGCCCAGCGCCAAGACCAACAGGTGATCCTTGTAGCTGCAAACCAGCAGGAAGTAGGCCTTGCTTGAATGAGACAGTTCACCAGAGGGGCTGTCTGGCTTCCCTCCATGTTTCTGCATAATTAACGTCCCCTCCCCCATGCAGAGCAGAAAATCTGTGCGGAGCAGCTCAGCTGCTGCAGCAGCCATGGAGAAGTGCTGCGAGGGAAAGAATGTTAATAAGGGATGTTGGACGAAACAAGGCTTCCGGGTGCAGAGTGCAGTCTGGCTCTGGCTGCACTGAAAGACTGCAAGTTGACCCTTCTGAGTGCCTAGAACTGTATTATCTATTTTGAAATGATTTCCACTTGCTAAACACTCATGGAAAACGGGCGTTCTGAGGAACCTTGGAACTTTGGGTTCTAACCGGACTTTAACAGTAGTTTAAAATCCCTGTTTTCTTTCTGTCTTGTAAATAAGAGTAATGTCTGTAATGAACACAGGCAATGGGGGAGGGGGAGGGGGGGAGAGGCAATGGAGGGATAAGGACCCATGTAATACCTTAAATCAATGAAGAAAACAATAATAAATAAATAAAAATCTTCTTAAAAAAGAGTAATGTCTGAGACATAGAGTCAAGACAAGACAAGCGAAAACACTACCTAGACCTCACAAATCCTAGAAATGTTAGAACAAAGTGGGAAGTTGGCCAGGAGGAAGCAGGAAGCAGGGCACGTGGTGTTGCCAGTGAGTGACCCACAGAGAGGGGGAGAGGTTCAGCAGCTGGCTTGTGATTGGAAGGTGTCAGCAGGTCACGTACATTGAAACTGTGTCCAGTGGATGACTGCAGCCCTGGAAGCTTATACAACAGTCTAGTATTTACTTCTCTATTATTTAGCTAAAGTTTTGAGTTGACTTTGCATCCCTCAAAGCCCAAAGCTGTAGAACATCACATCTAGAAGGTCTTTTTCCTAGAAATAACTATTGGCCCCTCCTTCCTCCCCCAGATTCTGTTCCTGTACATTTGGGTGAAATTATTGTAGGGGAGGAAAAGAGTTTTTCCTGTATCTGCTCAGTCAGTGGAGGTGGAGGCTGAAAATTAAATTGACAAAAGACAAATTATCAAGAGGGGGAAAAGCCCAGCAGTTTATATGTATAACATGCAAACATGTGAAAGTACTTAGTGATAAATAATTCAAAAGGTGACTAGAGTATGGAGCTTATATACCATTTTAACAAAGGTTGATAAATTGTGGAGAAAGGACTAGTCAAAAGAAAAGGGGTCTGGACTTCAATGGGGGATAAATTGTAAGGTGACTGGGCAATATATAGGAAAAATAATGGTAAATAAGGTTTTCTTAGGCAGACTTATTCCAGTACCATCTCTGGTGGTAAGAGTTATGTACTCTCTTCCTGGTATGGGAGAGAGGGACACCTTTACAAGTGCAGAGTTTATGTCCTGCTATTAGGCCTGTAAAAAGAACATAGAGAGCCCCTCCTATGTCTGCTGTTTCTCAGTTACTTTTAGCTGAAAATAATCCTTATGCCAAAGTAGCATATTTTGGGGTAGCATATCCTGATCCTCTTATTATCTTGCTTTTTTTAAGTCTAAAAGTTAACTGAGGAAGTGTGCACTTAGGTGGTCTCTTATGACCCCCCTACCCCCCACCCTAACCCTAACCCCTCCTCCTCCCCCCACATGTGGGAATAGGTAACAGAAAGGGCCCATTTAGGGCAGGTACCATACTTTACATTCTTCTTACCCACTCCTAAACCTCACAAGGTATAGGTAGCAGTAACTCTTTGTTCGATTGAATGAATGAAATCAGTTGATTAAGCCTGCTAGTCCTCTTTTGGGGGTCTTCTCAGTGAACATGTGAGAAACCCTTGTCATGGTATAGGTGGTACAGAAGGGAAAAGAGAGACCTTGCAGGTTTGCAGGCATAGGAACTTACCTGCATCCATTTGCTAAGGTGATCGAGTTCTTGGGGATTCGATAGTAAAGCAAGTCTAAAAGAGATTATTTATAAACCAGATTCCTTTTTATTTGTTCATTTGTAATTGGGAATATGCTTTTTCAATGACTAGATTACTTTCATCTACCTACAGGGTACATCCATCCCCAGTATCAAGAGTCAGGGGAAGTCGAATGAATAATCAGAAGTTTGCTTGGTGAGTACACAGTCTAAAATATGAGAATGTTTAAGTTTTATGGGAAATTTTAATACATCTGTGTTATTACAAAAGAGAATTATTTCTGCTCCTCTGCAGAGCAGCAGTTTTCAACAGATGTGCCTCAAGAATTTTTAAAGCATGTAATACCTGACTATTTAGTCAGAGACACTGACCTCTTTTCTCTTAGATTGTGAAATTAAAAAAAACGACAATGGCCAAAACAACAATAGCCATCTGGGGTGAATGAATTAAGATTATACCTACTTTTTTTGGGGGTCATATCAGCAAAAAATACAATATATTTTTGGCATGGTGCAGAATTTTAATAATTAGTTTATATGTGCAATGAAATTAAAAAGTTTGAAAGTCCATCTACAGAGAATGTGTTTCTACTAACTGAATTATGTTTTCTCCCTTTCCTTTGGAAAATTCCTTTCCAGCCAAAACTCTTTACTCACTAAAAACTGAATGTAATATTTTTTTTCATAACAAATATGATATATTTCCCAGGATTGTCAACTGTTACATTTTAAAAAATATATATTTTATTGATTTTTTTATAGAGAGTTAGAAACATCGATGAGAGAGAAACATCGATCAGCTGCCTCCTGCACACCCCCCACTGGAGATGTGCCCACAACCAAGGTCCGTGCCCTTGACCGGAATCGAACCTGGGGCCCTTCAGTCCACAGGCCGATACTCTATCTACTGACCAAACCGGTCAGGGTAACTGTTACTTTTTTTTTTAATCTTTCCCCTTTTTGGAAAATACTATAAGCTTTTCAAGTGAGATTTAAGCAATAACTTAGATTTTTCTCAAGCACCAACTTCTACTTCTCATGAAGATTTTCATAGTAAACTAATCTATATGTATAAAAGCCTGAGCGACTATTACAATCAGATAACTGGACAACTGGCCACTAGCTATGACGTGCACTGACTACCAGGGGGCAGACGCTCAATGCAGGAGCTGCCCCCTGGTGGTCAGTGCACTCCCACAGCCAACCTCCCGCAGCCAGCCAACCTCCCATGGTCCCTTCCCCCAGCCGGCTAGCCCCCATTGGCCCCGATTGGCCCTAATCACTGACCAGGCTGAGGGACCCCACTTGTGCACGAATTCGTGCACTGAGCCTCTAATCTCTTATATTAATTTTGCTAATTGTTATTTAGATATGTGTGTTTTTCTGACTGAGCTTTAAATATCCAGGGATTTTATTTTTAAATTTGGGGAATACAGGTATCTTCTTTTACTGACCAGTTTTTGAACAGAAATATAGATGGAAATTATCAGAAATGACCTGAAAAGTTAGTTCAACCACAAATCATTGATTGAGTCTATAAAGAAGCAATTTAAGATGTTTTATAAATGTTTTATGTAAAACAAAAAATTAATTAATTAATGTAAGTTTAAAATCCATTATGTTCACATTAACTACTCCATTGCACAAAATAACTCTTTCTAAATGTAATGTATCTTCATAAAAGAAGGAAGGAAAGAAGAATTGATTGAACTTGAACTGTGTACTGTTTACTTCAGAAGTGAGTGGAAATGCACAGGTATCCATTTTTACTTCACTGAATTGTGCTTAGGATGAGATTTTGATTAAAAATCATGGCTTTTTTTTTAAGTATGGGAAGATGATTGCTGCAGCTTGAGCTTCCAAATTAATTTTATTCCTAAATCAGGATTATTTTTAGACACATAATAATGATTCTTCGAATTTGAATGGTGTCTAATCAACTCACCTCCCTTCCCCCATTAAATCAAATTAACCCTCACAATAGCTTAGTGATGTTGTTAAATATTATGCTTTTCTTTTTTCACAGAGAGGGAAATGGAACACAGATGATGCAGCTATTTGCTTACACACTGTCTAAAAGCAGGGGCCCTACATGTTTTCTCACTAAAGCATATTGTCCCTTTTCCAACCTAGGAAGCTGAGGGGGAAATAGCGCTGATGGCCATTACATAAAAGAACAGGGAGAAACAGGGGCTTTTCCTGACTGCACAGAATTGATATTCCTTCTCAGCACACAGCATATTTTCCTAAAGAAACTTTATTACATGTAGAGACTATGAGATGCTTAAGTGAGCAACATAAGTTAATGGATAGAGTACAGCAATGTCAGTTATGAAATCCATTTTCTACAACTTATTTTACTAATTGTGGAACATGGAGTAAATAACAAATATTCTTTCCTTCACTTTTTCTTCCTGGAAGATTGGATTAATGATAACTCATTCCTACATAAGTTATAGCACATTATTCGGTTAGTAAGTTCAAACCACTTTTATCTCCTGAAAAGTAAGCCATGAAAAACAGAAAAGATTTCTACTATTAGCCTTGATAAAATTAAAATTCAACTTTTATTTATTCAGCAATTTTATTTACTGTCCCTGGCTGTGAGCAATTGTTTCTTTTCTCAAGGGGTTTGCTGTCTTGTAGGGTGTGTGTGTGTGTGTGTGTGTGTGTGTGTGTGTGTGTGTGTATCATCACACATGTAATATACAGTATTATGCGATGTCATATAAGCAACACATATAAAAATTCTCTAAGGAGATATAATCATAGTATAAATTGCAGAGGGAAATATTATCAACTCTATTTCATACTAATTTGACAGTAGGTCGTGAGAAGCAAGAAAGTATAGAAAAAGTAAGGGGACTCTGAGAAAACCCATCCTAGAGAAGGTTTTTGAGTAAAGACCCAGAATTAGTAGGAAAAGCAGAGGGTGGAGGTAGTACCTTCTTTATAAATTGAAAAAACATTTACAAGGACCTGGAGACATTTCTGAATGAACTGGAAGATTATTTGGCCCTGTGCTTTATTTGGCCGTGTGCTTTATTTGGAGCATTTGGCCGGGTGCTTTATTTGGTCATGAGTTAGTTTAAATTTCTAGTGTATGTACTACCTTGAATATTCCTTAAGTAAATATTGCGAGGCTGGTACATGGAAATAATCATCCGGCTGGGACGGAGCCAGTGAATCGCCCTGCATCTACCTCTGGTCAACTGATAATCACTCACTGTTTCTTTGTAAAATATTGGAAGTTTAAATACTCATGCTTAGCAAGAGAGATGGGGGGAAAGTGACCCTTGCTCTCACCCAAATAAAAGTGTGGGGTAATTTATAGAGTTAGATGTGAAGTTCAACACCAGCTTGGCTCTGGGTTGAATGGGATCTGCAAACACTCTTAGATGAGTGACTTAGGTGATTTTTGTGAAGTGGAGTTAGCAAATGCTCTATTCAGGTAAAAAATAGTGTTCACCAAACAAGCAATTAAACCCCAGGAAGAGATGAAAAGGCTGGAATTTTTAAGTAAGGAATAGAAAATGCATATGACAATTGGTAGGTTGCAAATGTCAGTGGCTGTGGTAGAGCTATCAAACCAGTGTTTATCATTGAGTAAAGGTGGTTTAAAAGCTTAAGTGGTGTTTTTCTTTGCAAAAAATGTTAATATGAGAGGCAGCATCCACTGGCCTCATTCCTGTGGCAGCGTTTCCTCTGGAGATGAAGAAATGTGTGGAAAGGGATTTCTGTTCAAGGCAAACAAACCTGCTGGAATGGAAGGAAAATGTAACAAGTGTGTGTATCCCGGGAGAAGATGAAAGCAACCCGCATGTAAGGGGCCCGAACAGATGCTAGGGTGGAGCCAGGTTGCGTAACTACCTGCCAACTCCCAGGGATTAAAGAATGGCAATAAGAACTTCTGTCGGGATATGTTAGCACCCCAGCAGAGAACACGGGATCATTGCACAACTACAGTCCACCAAAGGCAGCAACCCAGGCCAGACATACACTCTCCATCAGAATGGCTCTGGAGCCCCTCACAGCCAGCCCACAATAGTTATACTTGTTGATTTGAGGATTAATAAAGTCTTTGAAGTTTAGCATATGAATTTCCTTTTTCATTTCATGAGTCATATCTCTTTTCTTCCCTTCAACATTGGCCCTAAGAGTTGATCACACCTTCCTTTGTCCAATAACCATAGAAACTTTTTAAAAGATCATTTGCCACCCTCTCTTGCATGTGGTAATGCCAGGAAAATATTTTGCTCCATTCAAGGCAACTTGGGGAGAATAGGGCAAACATTATTAGGGAGTTGGATATGCAGATAGATTTTTGTTCTTTACAGAGCTTTTTGTATGAGGCTATTATATTCTGATATCAAACCCACAGAAAGTAGCTGTTTTCAAGTCATTTTTTAGCTGTTTTATCCCCAAAGATATACTAGAAACTTGGACCCCATGTTTGGTAGGAGCAAGACAGGCAGGGACTTGGTAGAGAATATGGCTGAACTGAACATTGAAGTTAATTTAAGGCTCCAAAATTCTCTAGATCAGTGTATTCTGAAGACATCCATTTAGTATGTGCTCCTTTTTAGCTTTTTACCCTTTCTTCTCCCCCCTGCACTTCTGGAACCCTCCTACCCTGCTCCATTTATAAAGTTTTAAAGGACAGGCATATATTGTTATTTTTAATGTATTTTATTGATTTTTTACAGAGAGGAAGGGAGAGGGATAGAGAGTTAGAAACATCGATGAGAGAGAAACATCGATCAGCTGCCTCCTACACACTCCCCAGTGGGGATGTGCCCACAACCAAGGTACATGCCCTTGATCGGAATCAAACCTGGGACCCTTCAGTCTGCAGGCCGACACTCCATCCACTGAGCCAAACCGGTCAGGGCCATGTATGATTTTTTATGATGAAGCTGTGCATGTGGAACATCAGTCTAGAGCTATTATGTAACAGTGGTAGTGGGTGTTACATGATAGAGACTTTCTGGGCAATGTACATGATGACTTAGAAAATAACTATTGTTAATAAGAATTTTCATTCATCAAATAGAAGTAATTTTCTCTAACCAATTGGATGTTGCCATTATTAGTCTCAATTATGATTTATTTCTTACCCACATGCCTGAAATGTTATGCAGCTGTATACACAGAGAGGCTCCAGTTTTGAGTAGAGTATATCTCCAAATGATGACGCATTCTGGGTGTGAATCACATTTCACATTTGGATGTGATAAAGTTCTGTGTCACAAATCTTGGCGGAGGGCAGGCTGAGCCTTTTCACGCTGACCTTTTATGGTGGGAGATGGAGTGCCACAATGAACCTAAATATTTAATGCGTACAGTTGCAGATGTTAGGCATGACTTCATAGCATCCTTGCGGAAAATATAACTAGTAGAAATCTTTGTCATAAGAATAAGAACAGTCATTCTTACTTAAAGTGTCGCCTTAAAAGAGAAAAGCACTGAAGTCATTGACATTGGAAACCCCTCAGGAAGCTGATGCAGAGCTAGCCCTTTGAGGAGGGACAGAGCACTTCCAAATGTAGTCGTTATCCATTTCTGAGCTGTAGAAGAGATCTCAGCATCACCGGGTTCCATTCAACTCTCTTTCCAAAATGTAACATGTCAGCCCTGACTGGTTTGGCTCAGTGGATAGAGCGTTGGCCTGTGGACTGAAGGGTCCCAGGTTTGATTCCCGTCAAGGACATGTACCTTGGTTACAGGCACATCCCCAGTAGGGTGTCCGCAGGAGGCAGCTGATCGATGTTTCTCTCTCATTGATGTTTCCAACTATCCCTCTCCCTTCCTCTCTGTAAAAAATCAATTATATGTGTGTGTGTGTGTGTGTGTGTATTTAAAAACAACAACAACAACAAAATGTAACATGTCAGCAGGGGGCATAAACCCAGGCTGTGCACACTGTCCAGTCATCTTTCTGCTACTCAGCAGGTGCCTACTGTTGGAGAAATGCAGATGAAATAAGATGAATACTTAATTCCTTATGAGCTAAGCAGAAGGTTTTTGTCTATAAAACTCCCATGATATTGATGTGACAGGGGCAGAAAATGGAGAAGTAGGAGAGGCCTAATGAAGACATTGCTGCCCACTTCAATATGTGGCAGTTACTCCCTGCCAACATGTTTATCATTATGGTGTAGGTTCTTGCATGCTCATTATTTGTAGATAATATGGGTTATGTTATCTTAATTACTAGAGCATTCCACTGCTTTGCTTTTTTACTTACAGGGCAAAAATTATAATAATTTATATGGACTTTAATATGTGAAGTTTCCAGTTCCCAAATCCCTAGCTTTCCTGGTTTTTTTAATCCATATATGTTGATAAATAAGTAATAGTAGGTTGCCTTTAGATTTCATTTATAGGTGTCATTCGTATAATCATGAGCCAGATTGTGAGTTCTTTGTATCCACTGGCTTACAATGAAAAGAAGTACCTCCAAGATGTTGCTACACTTTAAATCCCCCCAAATTCACACCTTTATAAAATTTTGCAGTGCAGGATCTGCTGTTAAATTCTTTTTTAAAAATAATTCTTTGTTGTTGAAACCAGCAGGGATCCTCAAACTACGGCCCACGGGCCACATGCGGCCCACCGAGGACATTTATTTATCCGGCCCGCCGGGTGTTTTTGCCGCCTTGTTTATTTACTTCAAAATAAGATATGTGCAGTGTGCATAGGAATTTGTTAATAGTTTCTTTTTTAAACTGTAGTCCGGCCCTCCAACGGTCTGAGGGACAGTGAACTTGCCCTGACCGGTTTGGCTCAGTGGGTAGAGCGTCGGCCTGCGGTCTCAAGGGTTCCGGGCTCGATTCCGGTCGGGGGCGTGTGCCTTGGTTGCAGGCACGTCCTCCATTGGGGGGTGTGCAGGAGGCAGCTGATCGATGTTTCTGACTCTCTATGTCTCTCCCTTTCTCTCTGTAAAAAATAAATAAAATATAAAAAAAAAAAAAGTTTGAGGACCCCTGGTTGAAAGTATTACATATGTCCCCCTTTTTCCCCCATTATCCCCCTCCAGCCCACCCTTGCCCCCTGCTTTCACTATCTTATTTTCTGTGTCCATGGGTTATGCATATATGCATTCAAGGTCTTTGGTTGATTACCTCCCCCTCACCCTCCCCTGCCTTTCTTCTGAGATTCCACACTCTATTTCATGATTCCATGTCTCTGGATCCACTCTGTTCATCAGTTTATTTTGTGACTTAGATTCCATATATGAGTGAGATTATGTGATACTTATCTTTCTCTGACTGATTTGATTCATTTAGCATAATACTGCCCAGGTTTCTCCAGACTGTGTCAAAGGGTAAGAAATTCTTCCTTTTTACTGCTGCATAGTATTCCATAGTATAAGTATACCACATAGTATCCCACAACTTTTTTATCCACTCATCTACTGATGGGCACTTGGGCTGTTTCCAGATATTAACTATTGTAAATTGTGCTGCTATGAACATAGGGGTGCATATATCCTTTCTGATTCGTTTCTTAGGATCTATTCCTAGAAGTGGGATCACTGGGTCAAATGGCAGTTCCATGTTTATTTTTTGAGAAAACTCCATGCTCTTCTCCACAGTGGCTGCACCAGTCTGCATTCCCACCAGCAATGTACTAGGGTTCCCTTTTCTCCACATCCTCGCCAGCACTTGTCATTTGTTGATTTGTTGATGGTAGCCATTCTGACAGGTGTGATGTGTTACCTCATTGTCATTTTAATTTGCATCCCTCTGATGATCAGAGACTTTGAGCATTTTTTCATGTTTCTTGGCCATCTGTATGTCTACTTTAGAGAAGTGTCTAAGTCCTTTGCCAATTTTTTAATTGGGTTTTTTGTCTTTCTTCTGTTAAGTTGTATCAGTTCCTTATATATTTTGGATATTAACCCTTTATCAGATATATCAGCTTGCCAAACATATTCTCCTATACAATTGGATTCCTTTTCATTTTGTCATTGGTTTCTTTTGATGTGAAGAAGCTTTTTATTTCATGTAGTCCCATTGGTTTATTTTCTCCTTAGTTTCCTTTGCCCTAGGAAATAAATCTGTAAACAAATTGCTATGAGAGATGTCTGATATTTTGCTGCCTATGGTTTCTTCTATGAGTTTTGTGGTTTCCTGACTTACATTTAAGTCTTTTATACATTTTGAGTTTATTCTTGTGTATGGTGTAAATTGGCAGTCTAGTTCTTTTCTTTTTTTTTTTTGCATGTATCTGTCCAATTTCTCCCAACATCATTTATTGAAGAGATTCTCTTGACTCCATTTTTTGCTCTTGCCTCCTTTGTAAAATATTAAGTGCAATGACTTGGTTCGATTTCTGGGTTCTCCATTCTATTCCACTGATCTGTATGCCTGTTCTTATGTCAGTACCAGGCTGTTTTGATTATGGTGTCTTTGTAGTATAGCTTGAAATTGAGTATTGTGATTCTTCCAACTTTTCTTTTCTTTCTCAAGATTGCTGCAGCTATTCAGGGTCTTTTTTGATTCCACATAAATTTTTGGAGTATTTGTTCTAGATCTGTGAAGTATTCTGTTGGTATTTTAAAAGTGATTACATTGAATCTGTAGATTTCTTTGGGTAGTATGGACATTTTAATTATGTTAATTCCACCAACCCATGAATACGATACATTCTCCCACTTGTTTATATCATCTTCTTTCTCTTTTTTCAACGTCCTATAGTTTTCTGAGTATAGGTCTTTTGCCTTCTTGGTTAAGTTTATTACTAAGTATTTTAATTTCTTTGTCACAATGGTAAATGGGATTATTTGTTTAGTTTCTCTTTCTGAGAATTCATTGTCCTATATAATAAAAGGCTAATATGCAAATAGACCAAACAGCAGAACAACCGGAACAACTGGAACAACTGAACAATCAAACAAATGGTTGCTATGACATGCACTGACCACCAGGGGGAGTGTGTGGGACGTGGCGGGCATTGACTGGCAGGATGGTAGAGCAGGTGAGCAGGGGCAACAGACCAAGGCAGGTGCTAGTCGCTGTCATTGGGGCGAGCCTCTGGTGGTTACTGAAAATTCTTTGCTCCCGCGTGCTGCCATCCCACCAGGCCCTCGCACCTGCTGGTGGTGCTGGCCCCGCTCACACTCGCTGCTCATGCCAGAGCCACAGCTTGCACCCACTGCCAGTGCTGGCCCCACTCACACCTGCAGCCGGCACCAGAACTGCCACTCGCACCCACTGCCAGTGCGCAGTGCCAGTACTGATCACTTGATGCTGTCAGCAGGTGTCAATGGTGGCTGCTGGCCCCGATTGCCCCTGAGGGCCTCTCTTCCTCCCCCTGCTCCTGAGGGGCAATCAGGACAGCAACTGCTGCTCACACCTACTGACATCGCCTGCCCTGTTCGCACCCACTGCTGGTCCTGGCCCCAGTTGCTCCACGCCACAGTAGGTGTGAGTGGGCCCAGCATCATCAGCTCATGGAAGCGACAATGGGAGCGGGGCTTCCAGCAGACAGGGGACCAGGGGCCGCAGCGAGAGGGGCCAGGCAGAGGTGCAGAGGATGGGCGCCCCTGTGCCTACTACAGCCTCATGATCCACAGTTTCTTTCAAGGTTCACAAATTTGTGCACTGGGCCCCTAGTTGGTGTATAAAAAAGCCTTTGATTTTGGGCTGTTGGTTTTGTATCCTGCTGAATTCATTTAATTACTTCCACCACCTCCTCAAATTTAGGTTGGTAACAATTATATATACTTTAAAATTGTGTACCATCTTTCAGATTAACATCCATCAAGATTTTGATCTAATTTTCATAAATTCTCTATTACCCAGAATTTCAGCAAGACACCTCATGATAAGTGTTTAATATTCCTATTAGTAATAGCTGATTTTTGTGTCTTGTATTGTTTCAGAGAAAGTGGAGGTGATTGGGAGGAAAAAGATTTAAGAGATGTTATTTTCTGCAATTATTAATCTAATAATAGTAGGTCTATAAGAACATGTTGAGCTATAAAGATCACCACTTCTGAGATATTTTTTTAATTAAAAGTCCATGAGTATTTTGTTTCTACCAACCTACTACTTAGAACCATTTTACTGTCTTACTGGAATATTGCTATAAGAATCCATAGGCCATGTCAGTGTACTTGTTGATTCCTGGCACCTTCTCAGCATTGTAATAAGTGTGGTACTATCCTATGTAATAAAAGAGTAATATGCTAATTGACCATCACAAGATGGCTGCTCCCATGTGGTCAAACATGGCCGCCACAAGATGGCCAGCAAGGGAAGGCAGTTGGGAGGGACCCAGGCCTGCAGGGGAGGACAGTTGAGGGGGAGACCCAGGCCTGCAAGGGAGGGCAGTTGGGAGGGACCCAGACCTGCAGGGGAGGACAAGTGGGGGGGGGCCAGGCCTGCAGTGGAGGGCACTTGGGAGGGACCCAGGCCAGCAGGGAAGGGAAGCTGGGAGGGACCCTGGCCTGCAGGAGTGGGCAGTTAGAAGGGACCCAGGCCTGCAGGGGAGGGCAGTTCGGAGGGACCCAGGCCTACAGGGGAGGGCAGTTGGGGGGACCTAGGCCTGCAGGGGAGGACAGTTGTGGGGCACCAGGCTGGCAGAGGAGGGCAGTTGGGGGGGACCCAGGCCTGCAGGGGAGGGCTATTTGGGAGGACCCAGGCCTGTAGGGGAGGGCCTTTGGGGGAGGACCGAGGCCTGCAGGGAAGGACAGTTGTGGGGGACCCAGGCCTGCAGGGGAGGACAGTTGAGGAGGGGACCCAGGCCTGCAGGGGAGGGCAGTTGGGGATACCCAGGCCTGCAGGGGAGGACAGTTTGGGAGGACCCAGGCCTGCAGGGAAGGACACCACCACCACCACCACCCCAGTGCATGAATTTCGTGCACCGGGCCCCTAGTTGTGTAATAAAATATCTCTGTTGATTAACTAATTTTGGCATGAGTTAGTGCTATTAGTTCAGTATTCCAAAGGATTGTTTTGACAATCTAAAAATACTTGAAAACTGAACAGTATGCTTCTAAATAATGCATAGGTCAAAGAACAAATTACAAATGAAATTTCAAAATATTTTTAGCTACGTGGAAAATTTGAACACAACCTATTAAAATTTGTAAGAAAATTTAGAGTGCTGGTGCATATATCAGAAAAGAAAAAAAAATTTCAAATCAATAATCTAAGTTTTCACTTTAGGAAACCACCAAACGAGCTGAAATAAATCCAAAGTAAGCAGTAGCAGAAGAGAAATAAAGTGAACTGTTTGTAGTTCTGGGATTTGTAGCATCTTTTTTTATATAATTGTTATTTTTCTAGGTAGGTTTTATACACATATGGCTGTTTAAAGTGAAACAATCGTGATCGATGACTTACTCTAGAAAAGCTACTTAAACTGCATATTTTATGAGTTTTAAATTGTGCCATGTGCATTCTTCTGCCTCATAATCCCTTCCCTGTTAAACTTGGTCAGAGGTAGAACTTTAAAATAGTGGTCATATTATAATGAAACATTACCAATGAGGGGAATATGGGGAGTGATTAATGAGTAATGCAGAAAAATAACTGTATCCCACCATGAAAAAATATGTATATATGATAGCACGTCATGTTCTAATTAACATATCAAATTATCAAATTAAAATAAAGATCTTATTTTATATATATCCAGAAAAACCGCATTCTTTCCTAGTATTTTATGTTATCTTTAATGGATATATTTGGACTGAAAAATTGGCTGATTCTAGCTGTCTTCTAAATATATGTTTGGAAGAATAATGACTGATATGGGGACCCAATAAAAAATCCTAATGTGTTCTGAAATATGCTGAGAATACTGCTCAGGATAATAAAACTGAAGGAGACTTTCTTGTGAAAATGCTAAGTAACCAGCAGTTTTGGTTTGGTTTTCATCTGTCAGTCATATTCTCGATGTTATCTTCCTAGTTGAGATTTCTCTGTATACAAATGGACAGTGAACTAGCAATTTTAAAATGATACATATTCTCTCAACTTCCAATAATTTTTTCTCAGCTGACCACTAGGTTTTCATGGTTTCTAAGTAATTCCATTAAAATGGGCTGTTTATTACATTTTTAAATATAGTACTAGATTACTTAAGATATATTTACGTAGTCTATTTTAGAAACATATTCATAGTTAGTGTATTTTCTTTTAGTCCATTCTAGGTGAACAATAGATAGTGTGTGATATATTAATCTAAAAATCAAAGCCAACCCAGTATCACACAGATTTCAACATACGTCCTACAGCTGACAGTAGCTGGAGGGCTGAGGACTCTGCGGGAATCCATTCTCCGCTCTCTAAATTTTCATTCAGATTAGTCTCCTTTATCAGCTCAGGTTCTTTTGTTGAAAGTAATGGAAACTGACTGCTTCTTATCAACTTAAGAAAAAGGTAATTTTGCAGAAGGACATCAGGTAGGTGATGGAGGCACAGGAAGAGCAGAGGAGTTGGGCCTCAGGAAACACAGGATCAGGACAGCACCCAAGGTCCAAGGAGCAGGATTTAAAATGTGGGTGCAGGCCTAGAGTGACGCAGTGCAGTTCCTTGCTGCCACTTCCTTAAAATTGCAGTAGAGGATGCCTCAGAGTCGGATTTGCCCAACCTGGCTCAGGTGCCAGGTTGACAGTCCAAGGAAGACCCCATGTAGTGAGAATCACAGGTGACGAGAGGGGATGGTGTCCCAAAGGAAAAGGAGGTACTGATACCAAAAATCGATGGGAAGAATTACAACTCTTCATAAACTGGCACCTCTGATTGTCCCTTCTATTCATTGAACTAGACGCTGCCATTGAAGATAGATAATGAACTTTAATGTCACTCTTTGGAGGCCATCGTTTCTTACATTTTGGATGGCAAGGTGCTCTGCAAGTAGTAACAAATGAATGGAGTCTCTCAGGCCTTACTCTTGGTTATTCAGTGACTGAAGCATAAGAAGAGGGTCAAAATAGGTAGACTCCATTCTCCTTCAACACTTACAGTTTGTCATCCTAAGTCCTTTAAACCATTCATTTTCCCAGATTTCCTACTTTAAATTGCATATTTTAAGAAGCAGCCTTTAAAACCAAACATACATAATTACGATTAGATATATAAGATAGTCAAAATAGAGGTACCTCCTATAAAATGCATAAAGTTTGAGTCCACAGACTCAAAGTCTGGTATAACTATTTCACTTATACTAAATTAGTCTGTACTTCCTGTACTTCAGCATTACTATTAAATGAATGAATGGTGTCTGGCACAAACTATTCAAATTTAATCTTGGGGAGAGTATAAAATAGATGATACTCTTTATAAAAACACCTTGAAATAAAGTGCTTCAAAAACCATGGGTATTAGCCCACAATCAGATTTCAACTTTCCATAAAAGGAATCTCTTTATTACCACCTCACTACTTCATTGATACACCGAGCATCTAATCTAATAAAAGAGTAATATGCAAATTAACAAAACTCTGAGACACCTAAGCCATGCCCACCAGCCATTCAGCGACTATATGCAAATTAACCCAGCCAAGATGGCGGCTAATTTGTATACACAGGCGTGGGGCTAAGACTGAAGACAGCCTAGAAGGAAGCCAAGTGTTGCATAAGGGAGCCAAGTGGCAGAGAAGGGAGGGAGCAAGGCAGCAGAAATGGGAGGAATCGAGGCAGCGGAGAAGGTTCTGCTTCGCTCTGGCTCAGGAAGCCCTATTCTTGCAAGAATAGGCTGAGGAAGCCCTATTCTTGCAGGAATCTTCCTGCAATGGGCCTCTAGTTTATTATAGCCTCAAATGAAGCTATCATTCACTTCAGCCCTCTTGGGCCCTTCTTCCCTCTAACAAGGTAGAATCCTGAGGTAGGTGTTTGTCGGTAGGACTGTGGCTCCAAATATAGGTAAATGCATGTTCCAGAAGGGACACATGTTACATCCAAGCAGAAGGGGTAGCGTTTTAGGATGTGGATATAGCCATTTCCCTCAGTTTCTGTAAGGACTGAATAAGCCAGAAGGGTAACTCTCTGTTTGTTACCAATCTGATCATGATTATGATCATTAAGTCCTCTCCTCTATCCTACAATATACTTGGGACATCTTCATCAATGAAGATACCGGGTCACATTCTGTAGAAAGCGATGATTTACATCACCCATAGGGCTAAATTGTTGTTGTTATAAAGTAGAAAGCTCTCCAATTCCATTTATTTTCCCGTTTCTCTACTCATTGCTTCTTTCCCTCGGAGATCTGTAAAGAAAAAGAAACATTGCTCTCTTCAGAGTTTGCAGTTAATAGGGATGGGGAAAGCAAGAAAATACCTTGCTGTTATTTTTCACTTTAGACTTGAATTATGTTGTGCTCTTTGATGAGCCCTGTAGCTTAACCGTAAGAATAGATGATTTCTTCCAGTGAAAGTGGCTTTCAGCAATCTTCCCCAAACTTTACAGGCTGTGAAGTGATTGTTTGGGGAAAAGAAGGAAGTGTGGATTTTTGTTGCCTGTACGAAACAAAGACCAAAGGCAACCATGTTAAGAACAGAAGGAAGTTGCTGCCACCTAGAGGTCAAAACTGATACATTCTGAGAGTGTGCTGTGGACGCTCATGAAATGATCTTGAATGTAGACATGGATGTAATGTCATCACACAACTAAATGTAACCAGCTGCCTCTCCCTTTAGGTGGGACTGGACTCATTCTGCCCCTTTCCCTGTTTGTATTGTGCCCACATTCCAGATGAACATTTTCTGACCTTCGTGGGTTTTTATAAAAATTCATGTTGAGTCTTTGGAAATCTTCCTCTTGTGTGATTTAATTCACTTATTGTGAAGATTCCTGTTACTGTGGCTAACAGAGAATGCCCTTTCCATAACCCAGGCTATCTCTTTCAAATGGTGCCCCGGGAGCTACAGTCTCACTAAATTGTGCGACTGACGCTCTTCTGTTTCAGAGGACACGACTGATTGCAGGGAAGCCAGTGAGAACAGAGCAGAGATTCGTTCCTGGGAACACCATTAAGAAAAGGGTATAAACATTTAATAAATTACCTCTTGTTTCCACCAAAATGGAGGAAGAGGAGATGAAGACACCCCGAGACTCCCTAGAGTTATGCAAAAACCTAAAACCTGTGTGGTACCAGCCACAAGAATAAATATGCCATTTGGCCATATTCATTTTGGTTATTCAGACCTTACTCTTCAGAGCACTGACATTTTTTTAAATCTTCTTGTCAGGACATTTTCAACGGCAAAGCCTCCCTCATTAAAAACAAACAAACAAACAAACAAAAAAACAACAAAGCTTAAAGAGGCAGAAATGCTCCCACCTGAGGCTGGCAGTTCTCTCCTTTTAGGACTGCCATTTCGCACAGCCCCGTTCTGCACACTGTACGCACCGCAGTCTTTCTGAAGGGCGCCTCCCAGAGCACTACAGCAAGACGCATGGGCATGGGAAGTGAGCCATGGGAGGCTAATGTGTGAGTCCCTCTCCGTCTGCCCCTCTCTGCTTTCCTGGATGAGGGACTTGATTGAATGATGTTGATTGTTTGATAGTTTTCTGAGATAAAAGGTCTTCAAAAACACCAGAAGGTATCAGTAATACCTTTTTAGAAAGAGAGGAGAGCAATCAATGTTCCTTATTTCTGCTAAACCCTACTGCTTCCTTAAGAAGCCATGAGCTGAATCTTTTCTCCACCTTGCTTCACTTCCTTGCCCCTCTTATTTGTTTGGTGGGTTTTTTTTCTTATCCTGTACTTAATCTTAAGTTACAACTTAAGTATTTACATTCTATGTCACTTACCAACTTGGTCACTTTTGAAATTATATTTTACTCAACAGCATTATCACTTTTCTAGAATATTTGTGTTCATTCACTTGTTCCTTTATTCAGTAAACATATGGTACTCACTGTGATCTGGTCCTTTTCCGGCGCTCTGGGGACATGTATTTAATAAGATGAAGAAAGCCCCTTCACTATGCCCACAGTGATGTTTGTAAAATGCAAATGATACTGCTCCTCTCTTTATCACTCTGCCCAGCCTTGCCTTCCGTAGCACAATATATGAGACCCTTTTGAAGACAATTGCTTTCCTCCTTCCCTACCTCACTTTTTTTAAGTTTCCCTATCCTCCTTGGGCTCTACATTCTAGTCCTGCTGAACTTACATTTTCTAAAACATCTTGATTGCCAAGAAAACTGATTCTGGAAGATTCCGTTTAAGAATTCTCGCCCTGGCTGGTGTTTCTCAGTGCTTAGAGCATTGGTAATGTTGGCCTGCACACTGAAGGGTCATGGGTTCAATTCCTGATCAAGGGCACATGCCTCGGTTGCAGGTTCGATCACTGGCCTCAGTCAGGGTGTGAGCAGGAGGCAGCCAATCAAAGTGTCTCTCACATCAATCTCTCTCTGTCCCTCCCTCCGTCCTTCCTTCCTTCCCTTCCACTCTGTTAAAAAATAATGGGAAAAAAATATCCTCGGGTGCAGATGAACAAAACAAAAAAATAACTCTCCTGTGCAGTCTTCCCTGCGGTCCTCCATGCCATCAGCCTCTTCTTTCCCTGATTCAGTGCCACCCTATGAACCAAATGACTCTCCTCATCACAGTTTATTTTCATCATTTGTTTGCTTGTGTGCAGCGGTCACCCCCTTTCTCACCTCTAGAGGAAGGCCCTCTGTTGTGGGGACCATCATTTCCTGACTCTGGACATAGCACATGGCACAGCAAGCTCAGGGCATAGTGATCAAAATCCTCACCTTGTTGGTGGAGAACCAAGGCCCATAGAGTTTAAATAATTTTGTCTGAGTTTGCAAATTAGGCCTGGCATTAAAGTTTGGATCCCCTGCTTTGATAGTTTCACCTCAACTTTTTCAGGGCTGTTTCCTATTCCTTATTCAGTATTTTTAAAAAAGTAGACACATTCAGATTCAGAGGGCAACGACAATATTTTCGTGTTAGAAACATCTTTAAACATTGGTTACATTATCTCTACTCTTTCTCCACTTGTAATTGTTATATTCAACAAAGCGCTAGAACAAGAGTGGAAGAATACTGACCTGAATTTCAGAGACGTGGGGCCTGTCTGACACTCTCTAATTATGTGATCTAGGGCGAGATTCAGTTCCACATGCATGCTCTTCCCTATACATTTTGCAGGGATGATATGAAAATAAATGGAGGAGATTATATAGGAAAGTATTTTACACCATGGAAGCCAAGATGCTACAAAATGCCTCAGTGGTACTATTTTTCATAGTTCACTTTTCTCTTAAATGTAACCTGATTTATTGATGCCTTAAAAATATCTATTTGATTGCTTTCCTTTTTTCTTCTTCTTCCCACAAAAGATGAGGGTTCTGTTTCTTACCTCCCCCTGACTTTTCCAGTTATGCCTGTCCCTCTGATCCACTTGATTCGTAATTTAATTATCAGGTTTATATTAACACCCTGTCGCGTTGCTTCTTTTCCGCCTAGCAGTTCTTTATGGCTGAGTGAAAAGAGCTTGGTTCATAAAAGCTTTTCCTTTTATATTTCCTTATAATTAGTCCCATAAATACAGGGTGACCTCCTGGATGGTCTGTGTGTGGGTAGGGTTGTGTGTGTTTTTTTTAATTCTTTGTTCTTTAGGTGTACTAATTTGGTGGCGTTTTTTTTTGGATTTGAACATCAACCTTGTAGTTTTGTCATATCTTCAAAAACACACACACTTACAAATACAAGTCTGGAAATGGGATTTGGAACAAGATTTGGGTCTGTGGCTTAACACTCTCAGGTGAACCAAGAATAAATATCTTTTTCTTTTTAAACTTTTTAAAATCTTTATTAACTGGCTCAGCAGGTCCTGAGTTTTAAGTGGCACTGTGCAGAGTGTCAATCCATGTTGGTGTGTAGAGTTGAATCACTTACCTTTCTAAGAGCTAAGAAGCTGGACCTCCCCAGGTTCATAGCCGTGGTAGGTCCCTGGTCCCAGAGCACACACTAAAGTGTCTCCTGATGACCATAAGGAAAGCTCATTGACCTGACAGGAAATGTCCGTCAAAGCAAATCGAGCGGTGTCATTGGCCACAGAGGGGAATGTGGCCTCTGAAGCACTGAATGTAATTTTTATCCCCATTTGCCCACCTCCACCCAAGCCTCGCCCCCCCCCCCCCCGCCAATGGCCTTCACAACACTGTTGTCTGTGTCCATGGGCTACACGTATATGTTCTTTGGCTACTTGCTTCTCATTCTTTCATTCAGTCCCTCTACCCCTCTGACAGCTGTCAGTCTGTTCCATGTATTCATATGTGTTTCTATTTTGTTTGTTAGTTTATTTTGTTCACTAGATTCCACATGTAAGTGAGATCATATGCTATTTGTCTTTTACCAGCTGGCTTATTTCACTTATGGTAATAATCTCTAGGTCCATCCAGGCTTTCGCTAAAGGTAAGATTTCCTTCTGTTTTATGGCTGTGTAGTGTTCCATTGTGTAAATCTACCACAGCATTTTTATCCACTCATCTACGGATGGGCACCTGGGCTGTTTCCAGATCTTAGTTATTGTAAATAACACAGCTATAAACATAGGGATGCTTATATTCTTTTTGGTGTTTTGAAATCCTTAGGATATATTCCCAGAAGTGGAATCACTGGGTCAAAAGGCAGTTTCATTTTTAATTTTTGGAGGAAACTCCCTACTGCTTCCCACAGTGGCTGTACCAGTCAGCATTCCCACCAATAGTATACTAAGGCCTTTAAAACGGACCTGGGGCGAATAAATTTTAAAAATTTAAGGCTAAGCAATTCAATGAAACACACACACACACACACACACACACACACACACACACACACACAAAAGAAACCACAGGCTTTGAGATCAGGGGAAGCTAGTTTTCAAATCCTGTTTGCTACATTTATTGGCTGTCCAACCTTAAATCGAGTCATCAAATTCCTTACCACCATTTTTTTTTCTGGGGAAAAGTATAGCACATATATCTCTTTCCTACAGCTCACCAGATCAAAATTTAAATGTGTTAATTTGTGTTAAAGGTCTGGACAAAGCAAGATCATATATGTTAGCTATTATTTTTATTAAAATGCTAACTCCCAATTACCTATCCTCTCAGACAATCATCTGAGCTTCATTTGTGTCTGACTTTGCCCTCTGTGTGTTGTGCTACCTGATGACAGGAATACAGAATTAGAAATGGGCCCTGAAATTAATAATTTGCTCCCAGGCATGCCTGGTTATATTGCTAGTAAATAATTCATCCTCTGGTGTTAGAGGTAGGTCTCCAAAGTGATTCTCCACAAACCCCTCATTTTTAACACTTCTCTGCAAAGGGAAACAGTGAAGTCTGATTTCCTCAGGACATGGGCAGTGTTCCTTGTAAGAACCACCTTTCAATGACATTGCACATTCTTCAGCTTTTTATAGGTTCACAATTTCATGCATATCATTTATTCCTCGTAACCATCATGTGAGATGTCTTCAAAGAAGTTACTTTCTTAGTCGTAAAAATGAGGAGAGGCAGAATAAAGTGGGGAATTAAAAAACCATCTGCTTATTTTCATATTTCAATCACCACGTATTATCTCTATAATTATTCAGTATCTCTGTGTCTGTTTCCTAATATAGAAAGTAGGGTTTGGTATTGATACCTGTCCCATGGTTATTGTGAGGATTAAATGTAAGAGAACATATAGAGCTCTAAGGATAGTGTTCAGTACATTCAATAAATGTTGACTATTATTATTACAAGGTGATACAAAGCTAGTATATAAAGGGCCATAGCTAATATATAACTAACATTAATTATCTCATCAATGTCTATTAAGTATTTTTTAAATCCTCATCCAAGAATATGTGTTAGGTGCTGTTGTAGGGTTGGTTTTTTTTTTTTAATTGATTTGAGAGAGAAGAGAGAAGGGAGAGAAGGAGAGAAGGAGAGAGAGAGAGAGAGAGAGAGAGAGAGAGAGAGAGAGAGAGAGAGAGAAAGAAATATTGACATGAGAAAGAAACATTGATTGGTTGCCTCCCACATGCACCCTGACTGGGGATCGGACCCACAACCTAGATATGTGCCCTGACCAGGAATCAAACTTGTGACCTTTCAATGCACAGGAGGATGCTCCAACCAACTGAGCCAGACCAGCCAGGGCTAAAACATATTTTGACTCTTTTTTTTTTAATTTTATTGATTTCAGAGAGGAAGGGAGAGGGAGAGAGAGAGATAAATATCAGTGATGAGAGAATCATTGATTGGCTGCATCCTGCACACCCCCTACTGGAGGTGGAACCCAAAACACAGGCATGTGCCCCGACCAGAGTTGAACCCAGGACTCTTTAGTCCGCAGCTGACACTCTATCCACTAAGCCAAACTGGCCAGGATAAATTTTGACTCTTTTATAGACCTAGATTAACTGAATTCCTCATTGTGATTCACTATGTTGACCTTGATATTTCTACGGCATCCCTCCAGTTCACTTATCGTCCCTTAACCTGCTTTTTAAATGTTCATGTTCTCCAAAGTTCCGTCTCGGTTTATATAATCTCCTTTAATGATAACAGCCTTCGCCAATGTTAAGTCCCTTCCCCTTGGCTGGTGACAGCTTGGATTAATCACTTTCTGCTTGGATTGATCCTCTTTCTGTTCGACCAAGTCCCCAGTGTCTTGCATAAGGCCTTGCCTGTACAGGGTCAGGCATGGCTTTAAATTGAAGGGTTCTAATTCTTTTAGAATATTTTGAGGTTTTTCAAACATTTTCTCAATCGAAGTAATTTACTAATTGTAAGTCTGATATATCTTGAGCCCCTCCATGTCAGGCACCATGCTAATACTGGGAATAAAAGTATTCCCAATGAGCTTCTGTCTGTGGCACAGAGTTCAAACATTCAGGAATGAGTTAACAAACTTACTCATTGTCTGTGTCACTATCTGTGTCACTTCTCTAAAAATCATGTCACCTCTTTCATAGGTAGAGCTTCTGCGCCTCACCAATTTAACATTTTTAGAGACTAAATCATGGGTAGGCCCTGAGAGTTAGAGTTGGTTGAGATAAGGGAATTCATTATGTACATTTTCACTTACAGATTTTAACCTAGTGTGTCTGTCTCCACTGCCTTTGCCCCTGTAGTGCTGCCCTAGGGTGGTTTACCACCTGTGTAAATTGAAAAGTAACTGAACTAATGCAATCCCATCATTTTTGCCCGTATGTACAGATGCACACTCCTAACGGCGGCAACGCAGTCTTGTCGTTTGTTATTTTCATCTGTGGATCTTTAGCAGCCTGCTGCTACTCCCCTATGGGTGTCATTAGAATGCGGATTTTTCACTGGGTTTACAGACCCATTTGGAAAGCATCTGTAATAGCCTTTTGCCTGGTGTAGACAGCATGTACTACCTAGTAAGTCATGACTATCCTTGAAATGTAAAAATGAGGCATTATTTATTGCATGACTACTGGCATTGTTCCACCGTTACTGATTCATTTGTGTAGTGACATGCCCTTGATGTGCGTGCTTCCAAACTGTTGGCTGTCTTGAAAATAGCAGTGAGTGAAAACAGAATCATGGTGTTATTGCTTGACGGCTGGTGCCTTGCTTTTGCAGGTTGGTGCTTCTCTATAGATTTGGAGGCCTGTGAGTCTAGAAATTATAGTCGTGCTGAACAGCAACATGTGTTGGCAAGGAGCACTTCCTTTTTCTTTTTCTATTTTTCTGGGTACTTTGACTTAGTCTGTGAAGTCTAGTGATTCTTGCATGTGATACTCTCACAAACTGCGAAACTAGGCATGTCACAATCTAGGTATAACACGTTGGGGGTAATAGTGGTTACATTTAATATTTGTAAACATAAACATGCATAGCTGTAATTATATTGGTTTGAGTATGTCCTTAGCTCTTAGTACAGTTGACCTAAATGTCACATGAATGAGTGCACATGGAGGAGGGAAACCAGGGTTTGCTCCCAGCTGCTGGCACAGCCCGTCCACAGTGAGCCCTTCTCAGCGACCTTCGTCACAGCCGGGAAAGAGGAATGTCACTGCTTTCCTAAGGAATCATACCCTTTATATGAATGTGTATTCACAATATGCATTCTCTTTTGCCCCCAGGAATCTGAGAACACACATACAAAAATAACCCCATACTGCAGATGATTCATAGTAATGAACCATATTTTTAAAATGAACATCAAGACATGAACTACAGCTTCTCATAAGCAATACATGAATAAATTGTTGATTCTAATTGATAAATAGTAGTTCTACTTGTAGGTACTCATTAAAGCAACTGATTATATTAGCAGCCTGGTCCAAAAAAATGTAGCTCACTAACACTAGAAGGTTCTGTACTTCTAGGTGCAGCCATCGCCTCAACACCAGGATGCCTGAGTGCCAGCTTTCTTCATTTCTGAAACACTTGTCCTTGTTGAAAGTCAACTGAACTGGCTACACTCAGAAAATAATGAACACTGATGAAGTACAGAGCACACACAGACATTCACACATGTGTGTGTGCCTATACTGTCTCACCCTGTAGTTCGATTCCTTCATATCCTCGTAGAAATTGTGCAGGTGATGAGCATGATGCTGTCAGGCTGGCCCTCAGAGCACCTGCTGCCTTCCCATCTTGCATTGCACTTCAGTGTCCATGCCCCTGCTCCTGCAGCATTGACTGTCCTGTGCTTCTCCCCACCCCCACCCCCAGCATGGCTGGTTATTGCTGCCATCACCTTCCCCACACTAGACCAGCTCCCGGGTAGCTGACCCTGGCTCCAGGCTGTCCACCAGCCAGACCCCTGTCACCTGTTCCCCACTCCTACCACTGACCCTACCAAAGGGTTCCCTAAAGACTGGTCTTGGAAAGATCCTTACTAGAAGGACCTATGGTCATCCTTTAACAATTCTCTTATGGGAATTTTACAACCAGCCTTTGGGACACTGACAGAGATGTTATTGATCCCATTTTGTCAGTGATAAAATTAAGGGTCCAAAATACAGGTTCAGTGATCAGATCTATGTAACAAAACGCCTGTGCAGCAGAGCTGGCACCTTTAGGAACTGCTCATTGCAAATTTAGCGCTGGGTCTGCTAACTCATGCTGCCCAAAGTCGGGCTTGAACTCTATTTGTGGAAGAATTTTTAAACAGACATACCAGCTGTATTTTATTTCAGTACAAAGATGCCATAGATCTTGACATTTGGTTTTGTTTGAAGTATGGAAAAGATATTTGTAGATGGGGAAAGAATTTCCAGATAAATATGGAAGGTTCTCAGGTTGAAACTGCTTTTCAAAAGCTCTTTAAAGGGATAGATTAGTTTTTATCTCTGGAACGCTTGAAATACAATCCTGCCTCAAAGAACTAGTGAATTTTAAGAATTCTCGGTGTATGATCTTTCTTCTTCTCTTGGACGTCGCAGCTTTTTTAGGAACCACCTTTGTTTTTATCATGAACACAGAACTTTAAAATAAAGTGATTATTCTGCAATTATTGGTGATTCTTAAGCAGACTATTACCAAATGACTTTTAGATGTGTTCCTTGGATCAACTTTTCCAAATATACATAGATGCACATTAACCTATGCATATAACAACATGCATGCTTTTTCTTTTTGGTAGGTTTTTGTTTTTGTTTTTTTGAAGTCATTTCTAAAGAAGTTTCCATGTAACTTTAATTGAATGAGAAAAAAAAATTCTTTCTACTACTTTTTTCTCCCATCTAAATACATTCAACTTGTTAGATAATTGTATAGTAAGTTTTTAGGCAAAGCAAAATTCTCCGGTGTTTTCAGGATCTTAAAATAGTAGCCTATTTTTATAAAAGATAGTACCGATCAGGCAACAGAATTTAAGACTCTACTTAGGAGTTGATCCCGAGGAATATCAGTTTTCTGGAAGAATGAATAGTAGTAACAACATAACACATGCAGTACTTGGGTAATTCATAGATAAATATGCCTTATCAATATTTGCTCAGATTTTAAGCTCAGATTTTAAAAACAGAGTGTAGACAAAGCTACTAACAAATAAGGCTGATGTCCTCAGTCCATCTGAAATGCAACTAAGAGGGTTGAAATTACTAACACTCTACTGTTAGTCCTCATTCTTTTTAAAGTTACTTAAGCTTTATTTTACTCATCTGTAAAATGGGATGACAATGTTATCATATAAATTGTTGAAAGAACTAAATGAAATAATACATGTAAAAGATTTAACAAAATATCTAACAAACATTAAATCACTCTACAAATGTTAGTTATCGCTAGTTATTATGATTTCAATACCCAAAAGTTTAGTAAGAGGGAAATTATTATTTGTAATACTCCCATATATATATTTCTATATATATTTAGATATATATAGTTTTATATATATAGTTCTAATATATATATAGTTCAATATATATATAGAAATATATATTGAACTATATATATTTCTACACACACACCTACACACTCCATCTTTAGAGTTTGGGTTTGGAGTAAAGCTAGCAAGTAATTTCAAATATTTGGTTCAATTCTTAAAATGTTATTTTTTAAGAGAAAAATTTTGCATGTTTCACAGAACACCCTAAATATTCAGTAATCTTCCCCAAGTCTAATGCCTATAGCAAGAATCTGAAATAATAAGCAGCATCATTTGCTTCTAACATTTTTTTCTTTGCTTATATCTTTAAATGCCTAGCATTTTATTAAATCAACCAAACAAGAGAAAACTTAGCAGTTTGGGTTTTAAACACACCATGTCAATAGACTTTCCATTCTCTTTTAAAAGGTCCACGTAGCCCTAACCGGTTCGGCTCAGTGGAGAGAGCATCGGCCTGAGAAATGAAAGGCCCCAGGTTCGATTCTGGTCAAGGGCATATACCTGGGTTGCAGGCACATCCTCGGTGGGAGGTGTGCAGGAGGCAGCTGATCTATGTTTCTCTCTCATCAATGTTTCTCTCTATCCCTCTCCCTTCCTCTCTGTAAAAAAATCAATAAAATATATATTAAAAAAAAATAAACAAACAAAAAAATAAAAGGTCCACATAAGTGGCTGCTGAAATGTGAAGTCTCTTGTCACTGGCAGCCTGGCCTGTATTACATGTGAGCAGGTGAGAGCAGGGACCACCATCACTGCCTCACTTACTACTGAACCCCCAGAGTGTAGTGCTATGCTCACACATAGTAGGTGCTCAGTAAATGATTATAAAATACAAAATAAGTGACAGAGCTTATAATGGTATCTTCTTGAGATTTTTTTAAAGCAATAGATTTAAAAACCAAAAAACAACAACAACAAGAAATGAAACCTTCCATGGAATATTTAAAGTAAAAATAGTATTTTATTAATATAAATTTATTTTCCATAAGTCTAGACTAATTTATTGGTTTAAAGTCAACCATGAGAGCAATAGAGCTGTTGATAACACATGAAATTGATAATTGAAGGGGCCAAGTTTGAGAGTTATAGGCTTATGGTCTTAGCCTTATGTATTTGCAATGGAAATAATTCAAAATAGTGACCCTGAGGTTTTGAAGGTCCCATTGCACATGGATTTAAGAACGTGTTGTTGGCCTAAGAACATATGAATAACTGTGATCCAGGGGATTACAGTAAGTCTTTGCTGCTATGCTTTGTAAATCTGAAAGCAAGGTTCTTGTCCCACAAGAAAACCAGAGTTTAAGGCTTTGAAATGGCAGCTATATCTGACCAACCCGCAGCTTTTGTGGATCATAGTAGGGTTGTTGGTGCAACCCACTTGCAGATGGGAGGCCAGTCCCTGCAGGCTCCCTCGTCCACGGCATGGTGGGTCTCCAGGTCACCGCGTGCCTGAGCCTTTGGTCACTCTTCTCTGTGCTCCTCACTTTAACATCTGTTGTCTGTTTGGGCTTTAGTTCTCCTATGAAATGCAGGAAAATTTCTTTCTGTTCCGTGGAAACATTGTCAGGATGAATTGCAACTTTAAAAATGAATAAAACATCTTCAGAGGAAGTTTAACTTCTCAGAGGAAAGAAGATGCTTTAGGAATGGAGGAAGTTATTATACACTTAAAAAAATGGATATGTAAAAATGCTGTTAGCACTTTGAGGCTGCGTCCCATTTTATGCCTCACGTTTCGTCTTTGCTCCTGGAATGTTTAGGCCTGTCTTATGGATGTGTAAGTTGCATTACCACTGGGGAAGCTTTGCATTTGTGAATTGACTATCAGAACAGACAGCTCTGCTCTTTCTCCTGCATTTTCCTAAAAGTCTGCCCCCACACTGATATGCTGCAGAGTCTCCTTCTTAGACATCGTAGAGCACAAAATGCTTTCCCCTCAGGACTAGAGAGGGAGCTTCGAGAATGCTTCCCCTGACCAGGCAAAGAAAGCCTAACTACTTGCTTTGAAGTAACAAGCAAAGAATGAAACTTAATTCGATCATCCTCTGAGAGACACACAGAAGATGTTTAATTAGCTCTCATTAATAGTGTACATATTCTTGAACTAATGTTTTTCCTGCAGAAAAGCAGGTTTCAGATAAAGTTTCAGAAATGTATATTCATGCACAGAACTAGAAAAAGTAAAACCCTTTCTAGTCTATGTTAAATTTGTTTAACCAATAAACAAGAAAAATTAAACTGGTACTTAGTATGAACTTTATATCTGATTCACAAATGTTTTCTGATAACTCATGCGATGTCATTGCTAGTAATACATTGTATTCATTAAGCTCCTTAGTGAATTGTTAGGTTTATGGGCAAATAAGCTTTTTTGAAAGGCCTCAGAACTTGTCCTCAGATAATCTAGATAACAGACAAAAGGAAAAGAAATACATTGCATTGATTGTAAAATAAGGGAAGAAATCTCAAAAATCAGTAGTATATAATCCTATATAATAAAAGAGTAATATGCAAATTGACCCTAACACCAGAACCACTGAGAATGACTGGTCACTATGACACAAACTGACCACCAGGGGGCAGACGCTCAATGCAGGAGCTGCCCCTGGTGGTCAGTGCACTCCCACAGGGGGAGCTCTGCTCAGCCACAAGCCAGGCTGCCAGCTGCCAGCACAATGGTGATGACTGGAGCCTCTCCCGCCTTTTCAGCAGCGATAAGGATGTCTGACTGCCAGCTTAGGCCTGATTCCCTGGAGAGCGGGCCTAAGCCAGCAAGTGGATATTCCCGGAGTGGTCCCAGACTGCGAGAGGGCACAGGCTGAGCTGAGGGACCCCCCCAAGTGCACAAATTTTTGTGCACCAGGCCTCTAGTCATTTAAATTGGAGCATCAATTTATTTTTAGAAGTTAGTCTATAATAGAACTACAAATCAAATAAAATGTGTCATATTGCTCTAAAATTATTTTTAGAGATAAATTTTATTGTATGTCCTTTTAATTTCGCTTTTTATACACAATTGAGATAATCCTGTATAATAAAAGGGCAATATGCAAATTGACCCTACCAGCAGAACCACTGGGAATGACTGGTCACTATGACACACACTGACCACCAGGGGGCAAACGCTCAATGCAGGAACTGCCCCAGTGGTCAGTACACTCCCACAGAGGGAGCTCTGCTCAGCCACAGGCCAGGCTGACGGCTGCCAACACGGTGGTGGCGGGAGCCTCTCCTGCCCCCTCATCAGCCCTAAGGATGTCCAATTGCAGCTTGGGCCTGCTTCCTGCTGGCAAGTGGACATCCGCCAAGGGCTCCCAGACTGTGAGAGGGCACAGGCCTGGCTGAGGGACCCCCTGCCTAGTGCACAAATTTTTGTGCACAGGCCTCTAGTATTGTATAAGAAAAGCTAATGACAAATACTTAGTGACAGTTGTTAGGGTTTGGCCGGTGACATGGGCTGTGAAAGAATTCACAATTAAAATAAGAGGTGCAGAGAGGAAGTTTATTTTTACTTTCCAAGACAGGAAAGGGTAAGGGGAAGGTTGTGGAAACAGGGATTCTGGTTAGATGCTGTAGCAGGATGCCGGATAAAACATGAGTATGGCTATGATAATAGTGAGCAGTATTCATATCGGGTTACATTGTGAAAGTTGAGCCAACAGTTCCTATTGACAGGTTGTCAGTGAAGGAGAATAATCCCAATAGACTCCTGTTTTTCTTCTTTGTTTTTTTGTTTTTGTTTATTGCTTCTGAGCTACCAGGAGGCTGGTGGTCAGTTCCTGAGAGAGAGAACTGGGGAAGGAGTGAGTTTGGGGGGGATATGTCACATGTTCAGCCCTCAACATGTTGCATTAGATATGTCTAACACAAGTAGAAGGTCAAAAAGATATGTGAGTCTGGAGCTCACGGAAGAGGGGCTCTAGACAAAAAAACAGGCCACATACAAAAAGACGGTGTATGTAGCACACTATACAAAGCATGGGAATACACGGAATCACCCAGGGAAAGAGTTGAAACAGAAAAGGGAAGTGACCGGAGGACTGAGTTCAGGGACCCCCCAGCCTTCAGAGGTGAAGTGTAAGGAAGGAACCTACATGGGAGATGCTTTTCTCCACAAGTTCCCTGTGAGTGTTTCCTCTGTCTGGCCCTGTTTTAGGTGACTTGGATAACACTTGCTGAAAAAGGCAGCACCCGTTTCCTAATTCTATGCTCTTGGCGAGTTATGTAACTTGACTGAATCCCAGATTCCTTATCTGTAAAATGGGGTTAATAATGCAGTTATTCTGGGTGACCAGAACAATAGTAATGTCATTAACCAGCCTAGAGTCCACAGGAAGAGTGGCAAGATAAGAGAAGCTAATGATTAAAATTAAGTAACTTCAGTCATTTCCTGAATATCCACCTGGTCATACAAAGTATTTTATTTTCATAACCCTTATCCTTTTTATAATTCCACAAGGTGGGGATTATTGTTTTATAGAAAAAGAGTTTAGGGAAGCTAAAAATATTCTTAAGACACAAACATTTGACAGCAAGATTCTCACCCTGCTGGTTCTGGACGGTTATCTTTCAGTCCTTCTGCTGTTTCTGATGTCTACACCACCCAGCAAGCTGCCCAGGGCAATAGTGGGTCCCTCAGACCTGCTGCTTTCATCCCTCCATCCTCCTCCCACTTAAAGGGGATCTCTTTGAGGTTCTGAAAAACGAATGCCTATAATTAAAACCAATCAGAAAAGCAATCACCTAGGTCATCAAGTATATAAACTGCCAACTATAAACTTAGTAATATCCCTAAATGAATTTAATGAATGTTAATTGACTGAATAAACGTAAACTATGCATTTTTATTCTGATTTTCTTTACAAAGTACCTAGCCTTTAGAATTACAGATTAGATAGCACTTAACGAAATCCCATTGCCATTAAGTTAAATTTATTTTATGAGCTTTCTTTTATAAAACTCATTCAAGTTATCCCTGAAAATACTTCATTACCTAGTTTCTGCTACCCTTTTAAATTATTGCTGGTCTGACTAATGAAAAGAAAATGCCACTCTGTTATCTGTTAAACATAAATCTGTTGTTTATAGATTAATTTTAATCATTAGCTTCTCTTATCTTGCCATTCTTCCTGTGGACTCTAGGTTGGCTAATGACATTACTATTATTCCCGTCACCCAGGCTGACACGAGGGTCTCCTTTCATTCCTCCCTCTCCCTTAGCCACCACAATCCAGTCACTCACAAAGGACTGATACGTCAACTTCTGAAATGCCTTGCACTTGCTTCCCTCTAATTCAGATTTGGTTCAGGTAGAATCACTATCAGGGGTGGGGAACGTCCGGCCTCCAGGCGGTATAAGGCCTGCGAACTCATTTGGTCTGGCCTGGTTGTGGTATCCAATGTTTGACCAAATACAGCAGGCTAATTTTTAAATTAATAATTTTGTGTGACCCGCACGTAATGTTATAAATATCATACAAATGGCCCTTGGCAGAGAAAAGGTTCTCCACCTCTTAGATGATGGCAATAAATAGCCCTCTAATTAATAAAGGCTTTAACATTAATCACTTCCTCATCAATGAGTCCTACTTTCATAACCCATAAATTTCCTCCTAAATCTTAAAAAAATCCTGACACCACCCTACCCAGTGTGGCTCAGGGGATAGAGCACAGGCCTGTGGATTAAAGGTTCCCAGGTTTGACTCTGGACAAGGGCACATGCCCGGGTTGTGTGTGTGTGTCTCTCTCTCTCTCTCTCTCTCTCTCTCTCTCTCTCTCTCTCTCTCTCTCTCTCTCTCTCCCCCTCCCTCCCTCCCTCCCTCCCTCCCTTCCTCTCCTTTTCTCTTCCTCTTCGAAATCAATAATAATAATAATAATAATAATAATAATAAATCCTGACACTTCCAGGATCTACAAAGTGCATTTTTCTATAAGAGAACATTCAGTCCGTGGTGCCTGGCCCTGGCCATCGTGGTCTCTCCTGCTTTCTCTTTACCACTCGCATTCCGCATACCAGTATTCATTAAGACTGACTCGTTGGTGTCCTAATTAAGCTTGTCCTGATGCTCTCAAACAGAATTAGATACTCTCTCCCTGTACTCCCATAGCACTTTATTATTCCTCTCTTTATCACACATCATTTTTATGGCTTGTATAATTATGATTTGCATATATGAGCTGGAGAAGTTTTATCATCTTAACAGCTGGCACCAAATTCCTCTAGAACAAAGCTCTCCTGATGTGGAAAATGAGCCCTTTGAAATGCTTGCAGGTAGACTGTACGCTGAACCCCACTCCCACTTCCCAGCCAAGGACTCGGATATAAGCCAAAGGCTCTGGGTAGGGGAAAGCCGCTCTACACGTGCCAAGAGAAGGAATTTGTTGTGTTTCTCTTGAATAAAGATGAGGTGGGGGTGGGAGAAGAAATCGGAGAAGAGAGGATGCCAGAGAGATGAAGACTTGCCTGAGGCTGGGTGGGACAGTGAGCAGCACAGAGGTAACCAGAAGTGTTTTACAAGCACAGGGAACACCAGGAAGGAGAGAGCTGAAGCTCTAGGAGTCCCTCAACATCTATAGCAAAAAGGGCTCCCAAATGCCCAGATGAGGTTAGTGGTTGTTCTTGATGTGAAATTGAGGAAGGTGCTGATTGTAGCACTAGGATTAATGCTAGTGGCCAAGGTAACCCTGAGAATGTACTACTAAACCTCCAGAGATGTGCAAACATGTTTTGGGGGTGGAGGTTAGATTTCCACATGTCACAGAATTACCAGATATTTCCATCTTTTTCACCTGTTTGAGGTAAATAAATATCTAAGCACTATAACCCACGAGATTATAAACTGTCTGAAGATGGCTTTGTGTGACCACCTCCTTTCTTATGGTAAACTCACAAAGTATTTGCTGTTTTATTTTTTTGAACCAATAGCATTAATATGAAAAATACTGCCTGGCTGGTGTGGCTCAGTGGTTGAGCATCAACCTATGAATCAGGAGGTCACTATTTGATTCCCGGAAAGGGCACATGCCCAGGTTGCAGGCTTGATCCCGAGTGGAGGGCATGCAGGAGACAGCTGATCAATGATTCCCTCTCATCATTGATGTGCCTGTCCCTCCCTCTCCCTTCCTCTCTGAAATTAATAAAAACATATTACAAAAAAAGAACAAATTTGGAAAACTAGCACTTTAGAAAATCATTCAACTATAATATTGACCTCAAAGTTCTAAAATCAAGACAATATGGTACTACAATAAGTATACACATATAGAACAATGGAATATAAGTGAGAGTCCAGAAATCCATACATTTATGGTCAACTGATTTTTGACAATTCAATGACGAAAGAATAAATTTTTCAACAAATAATCCTGGGACAATTGTATATCCACAGACAAGAGAATGCAATCAGACTATTTCCTTTTTTAATCCATACTAAAAACTTAATTCAAAATGAATCATAGTTCTATATATTAAAGCCAAACTTTTAAAACTCTTAGAAGAAAACATAGGAATAAATCTTCAAGATTTTAGATTAGTTAAAGCCTTCTTGGATATGGCATCAATCACACATTAACATACAGCAATATTAAATTGGACTTAATCAGAACTTAAAACTTTTGAAGCTTTAAGGACACAATCAAGAAAATAAGAAGACAACCCACAGATCGGGATAAAAATTTGGAAATCTGATAAAGGACTTGTATCTAGAACATACAGAAATTATATACCTTGACAATAAAAAAAAACAATACAGTTTAAATATCAGCAAAGCATTAGAATAGATAGTTTTCCAAAGAACACATACAAATGATCTATGAATACATTAAAGGATGTTAAACTTCATTAATATTTAGGCAAATGAAAATGAGCACCACAATGAGATAACACTTTACACGCACTGTGATGGCTGAAATTAAAAAGACATAATGTATAATGTGTTGGTGAGGATGAGAAGAAATTATAACTTTTTTACAGTGCTGGTGAAATTCTAAAATGTTGTAGCCACTTTGGAAAACAGTTTGAAAATTCCTCAAAATAGTAAACATAAAATTACCATATAATCTAGTAATTCCACTCCTAGGTATATACCCAAGAGAATTTAAAACATATTTCCACACAAAATATTGTACAAATGTTCATAGCAGCATTAACCATAATAGCCAAAAAGTGGAATCAACTCAAATGTCCATCAATTAATGAATAAAAGTGGGTATATCTATACAATAGGATATCATCTAAACTAATAAAAGCAAAATAGTAAAATTAACCGTTTCTCCGAGATGGGTAAGCCACGCCCACCAGCCAATCAGAGCGGCTGTATGCAAATTAGCCCAGCCAACATGGAGGCCGCCACTCCCGGACCTGAGTAAACGGCTGTTTCCATTGCGGCAGGAGCGAAAGTGAAGCTGCGCCCGCTCAGCTCAGCTCCGATTAAACTGGCTCTAGCGAAACACAGCTTTGAAACAATGTAACAATCATAGAATCCTCGGGAGCTGAAGGAAAGAGCAGCCCGGGCCTAAGCAGTAAAAGTAACAATTGTTTCATTATAGACGCTGCTGCGAGGTGAAGCAAAGAGGAAGGTTCGTTAGTTAGAAGGCCACCTTAAAGGAACAGTGTATCAATTATAGAAGATAACCCCAGGCCTTAAAGGAACAGCATCAATTATAGGAGAGAAACCGCAGACCTGCGTCCAGCCAGCCTTGCTGGGACGTTGGGTCAATGGGAGCTGTGGGCAGCCTTAAAGCCCCTCACCCAGGCTGGTCAGGCACACCAGCAGGTGGGCATCCCCCGAGGGGTCCCAGACTGCGAGAGGGCACAGGCCGGGCTGAGGGACCTCCCGAGTGCACAGAGCGGCTGCAGGGCGGGACAGCGCAGGACCCA
>PVJC01008024.1:0-49623 GCA_004026665.1 Murina feae | reverse complement strand
CGTCTGGAGCTGGAGTTCAGAGCCGCTGGGAGCTTGTGGCTCTCTCCGTTTTGGAAAAGAACCACGACCTTCCGGTACCAGCCCTTCCCCGAGCCCGTGCGCGCGCCTCCGTACCTCTGTACTTTGCTTCCGCTGCTGCTCTGAGTCTCAGACTCTTCTCTGGTTGTAGGATTTTCACTCAGCCAGCCGTCCTGCTGGTTCGAGTGGTGTCCGTGTGTTCTTTTCGCGGTTTTTCTGAAATAGTTGTTCACAGCTGCATATGCGGTGTCTACCCTATGCCGCCATCTTGTTTCTCCCTCAAGAATTTTAAAAATATATTCATGCTGCATTTCAACTTTAGTGATGACATTTTAAAAGAAAGATTTGTTCATTCTAAGGAACAAATTTGATTTGGAAGCAGTTACGTAAGAGATAGTATAATGAAAAAAATCCTCGATACTTTTTCTTCTACAATTATTACCCTCCCCCGTTATCAACATTCTCTATCAGAGTGGTACATTTGTCACAACTGATGAACCTACATGGGCAAATAATCATCCAAAGTATATAGTTTACCTTAGGATTCACTCGGTGTTGTACATTCTATGGGTTCTGACAAATGTATAACGGCCTGTACCCGTTATTATAGTCACATAAAAGTATTTGCACTGCCCTAAAAATCTTCTCTGCTCTTCCTCTTCATCCTTCCCTGCCCCCCAATCTCTGGAAACCGCCCACCTTTCTACTGTGTCCGTAGTTTCATCTTTTCCAAAATGTCATACAATTGGAATTATACAGTATATAGGCAGCATTTTCAGATTATCTCCTTCCGCTTAGTAATATGCACTTTAAGTTTTCTCCATGTCTTTTTATGGCTTGGTAACTCATTTATCTTTAACTTATTCCATTTCTACACATATACAGTGTATTTATCCATTTACCTACTGAAGGACATCTTGGTTGCCACAAAATTTTGGTGATTGTGAATAAGGTTGCTAGAAACATTTGTGTGCAAGATTTTGTGTGGAGATAGTTTTCAATTACTTTGGTCAATATGAAGGAGCATGATTACTGGACTGTATGAAAAGAGTATGTATAGTTTTATTAAAAAAAACTGCCAAACTGTCTTCCAAAGTGGCTGCACCATGTTGAATTCCCATCCGTATTGAATGAGAGTCCCCGTTGTTCCACAACATTGGATATTGTCAATGTTCTGGATTTGGGCCATTTAAAAAAATGTATAGTAGTATCTCATTGTTATTTTAATTTCCACTCCCTGATATATGATGTGGAGCATCTTTTTACATGCTTATTTGCCACCTATATTATCTTCTTGGTTGGGATGTCGAAATCTTTGTTCACTGAAGCAGCATAATTTGGTGAAAACATCACTGGGTACGGGATCAGAAAGACCTCGATTCAAACTCCAGTTTCACATATAAGACTCAGGTTACTCTGCCATCAATGTGACTATCATTCATCTTAAAAGTTGTAGTAAGAACTAATGAGTTCATTACTATGCAAGGCATCTGTCCAACCATAGATGCTAAGTATTTAAGCTCCCATTTTCTGATCAAGATTGCAGGGACTGACCACTAATAACTACACATTTACTTTGAATGATGCACTGCCTGCTGTAATTCCTGTTGTGACTGGATTCACCATTCAACAAATACTCACAATGTCCTTTGCACTCTGCAATGTGTTAGGGAGCAAATGGTTAACCATTTTAAGTTTTCTCCATGGTGTCCATCATGAAATGTTGTCTCTATAAAATTCTTTACTTGATATTGTCAGTAGTGGAAACTCAAAAAGTAAACAGTGGTGACAATGGAAGTTATTCTCAAAAAAAGTTTCCATCTTAAAAACAGTGCCAGTGACCTTGGCATAGCAAAAGAGCATCCACTAGGCCCTACAGACTTTCAGTTCACAAACAGTGGCTTTACACAAGAGATCCACTTAATTTCAGGTAGGCACTAGGAATGAAATAGAGCATAAGGCATAGCTCTGCCTTCAATAGCATAATAAGGTAATCTAGGCATGGCATTAAATGCAGCCTAGAAGGGTACTCCATCCTTACACATTGCTAAAAGTAATACCACTTTCTATGATTAATGTTTAGAGTTGGAAAGGAATCTTGGAACCTACTCTTCTGCAAAAACAGTTTAATGATTTCCTATTCCTTTACTACAAAATCAGAAATCCTTAACTTGGCCTACAACTGTGGCTTTCATATCTATTCACTGCAAACCAAAGCAGAAAAAAACTTCTTACATCACAATATAATACACACATATTATATATACATATATATATATGTATATACACACACACACATTATATATGTGTCTGTGTGTGTATACATTTTTGGGACACACACATATATATACACACACATACACACACATATATAAATAAAATATGGAAAATTTCTGATTTACTAAGAACAATGTACCGTGCTTTTGGATCTATTTCATTTGTTTACATCTAGTAGCAGCCCACTAGATTGATTTCATGACCCACTAGTAGAAGTTTGAAAAAACTGGCCTAAAAGACTTCAAGACTTGATTTCTATTCTCCCTGCCTTATCCCCAACTCTCCTCTTTTCTTTCAGTGTGACAGCCACAATTTCCCCTCATTTATTCAAATGTGTCATATTCTCTTCCACTCGGGGCTGCAACCTACTTCTGCCATCTATCCATTGACTCAACAAATTTTTAAGACATAACTACTATTCTGTCAAGCATTCCAGGGTCTGAAGAGGCAAACATGAATGAATTAGATACATTTCCTTTTCCTTTGGAACCTACATTTCTAGAGGGCAGTCAGAAAACAACTAATCCAAGAAGCGACTGAAACTATTAGAAATAAAGATGTATGAAACGGTGGGAACAAGTAAAAAAGCAGAACTAGAGAATAACCTGAGGCCTGAGATCTGAAACGGAGCTGGCCACAGAGGGTGAAGAGGGAGCGGGTTTAGAATACCGTGTTCCCGGCAGGCCTTTTGAGGAATTGAGAGAAGAGGAGTGGCTGGCGAGTGGTCAGCAAAAGCAAATGTAGCTTCTGATGACGCTGGAAATATAGGTGGGGCAGATCATGTAGGGCCTTGCCGGCAACTATTGTTCACCTAAATAAAGCTCATGCTTCAGGACTCAGCTTAAATGCCACTTGCACAGGGAAGCCTTCCATGACCTGCAGGGAGGCGTGGTCTGTCTGTTACTGGTTCTATTTGCACTTGGCAATTCTTCAAGCCTGTCGTTCCACTTACACATTGTCTGCCTTTCCTAAAGAACTAAAGATGCATAACCACATTTATTTTATTCCTACAGTTTTCGCCAGTGTCTGCTTGCAGTGCCTAAGTTTTAGTAGCTTCAGGATAGGTATTTGTTGTATGGATAGATAGATGGATAAAGATTAGTCAATATAGGCTTATATATGAAGGAAATTCATATAATAGTACTGGCATTCTAATTTGATGTTTGTCTTATTCACTCTCAACTATTCTTAATATCAAAGAATGTTAAATACCAACCTCTAATTAAAAACATAAAAAGCAGAACAAGTGAAATTCCAGAAGGGATGAGATTACTAATAAAAATGATTAGAGGAAATGTGTTGCTGGTGTTTGCTGGCAGTGACTTTGTCTTCTCATTTCCAACAATTCCAGCATAACCGCTGGGTGCACGTCCTCACTGTTGACCACTAATACAACTACTGTACCTTGCAGCAAGACCTGGACAGATGCTCCCCCAATATTAAAGCTCAAAACAGAAAATATCATTAAACAGCTAACTGTCCAGGTCGACTAGGTTAGAAACTACATGATAGATATTAAGCAAACATGATTCATGACACTGAATCTTAGATAAACTCTCTTTTTTTCTTTAAATGCATCCAGGGCTAGCACTTTTCCTACCTTGCTGAAACCTCAGTCAGCCTTAGAACTTTTCTGTTAACAATTATGTTGTGTACACACACATACACACACACACTCACACAGCTATAGGTATAGATAGATATATAAATATATAAAAATGAATTCAGATATTAAAATACTGGGCCTATGTATTCATTCAAAATTAAGTTTGATTTAGAATTGAATTTTTTTTTCTTCCCCAAGCTAGAGCTTATAGTCCTACAGGGAAGGGAGGTCATTTATTTCTCCATTCCTCCTCATCCACCTTCTAAGCTTGATAGCTCTGGTTTTTAACCCTTCCTGGTTAGAGAATGTTGAAGGGAAAATAAAGTTATTACTTCACTGTACTATTTATAAGCTAGTTTTGTGAGCTCTGAGCCATGTTAAGGCTGATTCTTTCTCTCATGGATGTTTTGTGTATTTTTCTGAGATCTCTTCCCCTGTATTATTTGACATGTACCCATACATCTTGATTCCAGATGGGATCCTGTGCTTTTTTTTATAGCCCCAAAGCATCCTGTAGCACACTTCCACAGGTCTTAACAGTAGTTACAAAATAGTCATGGGGATGTAAACTACAGCATAGGGGATATAGTCAATAATATGGTAATAACTATGTATGGTGCCAGGTGAGCACTACACTTAATGGGGGGATCACTTCATATCCTAGATAATAAAAGGTTAATATGCAAATACACAGTGGAACAGCTGAACAACCAAACAACCGGTCATTATGATGTGCGCTGATCACCAGGGGGCGTGTGTGGAACATGGCAGGTGTTGGCTGCAGCACCTGATGGCCTGATTGTCTATGCACATCATAAACAGGTGAGCGAGGTGGAGTGGGTGATTGAGGGCGCCAGACCAAGGTGGGGCGCCAGTCGCTGTCATCGGGGTGAGCCTCTGGTGGTTACTGAAAATTCTTTGCTCCCGAATGCCGCAGTACCGCCCAGCACTAGCACCTGCTGCTGGCGCTGGAACCACTGCTCACACCCACTGCCAGCACTGGCCTTGCTTGCACCTGCTGCCAGTGCCTGGCGCTGGTCCAAATCACTCTGCACCATCAGTGGGGGCAAGCACTGGATGCCGGCCATGATCACCCCTGAGCGCTTCTCCACCTCCCCTTACTTTTGAGGGGCAAGCAGGGCAGCAGCTGCCGCTAGCACCCACTGCTGATGCTGGACCCAATTGCTCTGTGCCATCAGCGAATGTGAGCAGGATAGGTGCCATCAGTGCGCGGGAGCAGGAGTGACAAGACCCGCCCACAGTTCCTTTCAAGGTGCATGAATTCGTGCACTGGGTCCCTAGTATTACTTATATGTGGAACCACTATGCTGTACACCTGAAACTAATATAAAGTAATATTGACTATCAACTGTAATTGATAAATTAAAAAATAATACAGATATATTCATATATAGCCAATTTTCATTCCACAGTCATGTTTGAAAGAAGTAACAGCAGTCATATCGGCTAAAGTTCACTTCCTTCAGGATAATCATTGGTCCTGATTGTCAGACAATGATGGCCTTTTCAATTCCAGTTACAAATGGGCACCCATTCATTCTTTTTTCCTCCTAATCTGTTAATAGCAGCAGCAGATATTTTAGGTTTCTATGGAATTAAGACATTTCTGTCAAGCTGGCCACATTGAATGAAGAAAATGCTTTCCCCCCACAGTTAGCTCAGTCCTGGAAACCTTATTACGAGGTTGCACAACCACTCTCATGAATGCTCATAAAACAGTAGTTTGGGGGTTTTTTGTTTTTTATAACTAAGCTGAATAACTATTCTTGGTGAGTGTACAGTCTTTTAAGTCTGAAGCAAGAGCTTTATGGTTCCTTTTTTTTTTTACTTTTTTTTTTGGCTGCCCTGTAATTAGAAACTTCCTGAACACTAATGAGAGGGAAGTTTGGATACATTTTTCAACACACACTTGTCCATGCAATGCAACTGCTGGCTCTCAATGAATGCTCAACAATGTGTGGTCTGTCCAAAACCCCTTTGGTCATGTTGTCAGGGCAAGATGGGGAAAAGTGAACCAGAGCCAGAAGCACAGATGGAGGGTTTCATCAACCCTCCTTCCCTGCAGAGAGTGATAGGACAACAGGAAGAGAAGAGGCTATTATTAGGTTGTGGCATTTGGAGGAAAGGGCCCCTTTCTCATTCTCTCCCTTTCATTGTGTAACAGACCAGAGGAGGTAATGAGAGGTTCAGCCCTACGTGGTAGCAGGCTCCTCTCCTGGAGCCAGACTGAGTGAAGTCCAAGCCTATCTCCTCCTTTCTGGGACTGTGTGATCCTTATCCTCAGCTTCCTTATCTGTAAAATGGGGAAATGATCCCCACACCTCAGAGAGACAGTGGAAGGATGAAATGAGAAAACGTATGTCAATCATCAAGTCTAGTACCTAGCAGGTCATAGATATATCAAAGTATCATCCTATATAATAAAAGGCTAATACGCAAATCAACCATATGGTGGAACGACCAGTCGCTATGACACACACTGACCACCAGGGGGCAGACGCTCAATGCAGGAGCTGCCCCCTGGTGGTCCGTGTGCTCCCACAAGGAGAGTGCCATTCAGCCAGAAGCTGGGCTTATGGTTGGCAAGTGCAGCCGCAGTGGCAGGAGCCTCTCCCACCTTTGTGGTAGTGCTAAGAATGTCTGACTGATGGCTTAAGGAAGCGGGCCTTAAGCAGTCAGTCAAACATCCTCCATCCCCTGAGGGCTCCTGGATTGTGGGAGGGCACAGGCCAGGCCAAGAGACCCCATGGGTGCACGAATCTGTGCACCAGACCTCTGTTTGTTAATATTATTGCTTATGAAACTGATGCTTTTCCCCAAACTGCCCCAACTTCCTGAGAGTTATTTGGCTCTTTGGAGATTTCTAACAAAATCAAGTAGGCAAATTTGTTGAGTATCTTTTATAATGACTTTTTCATATTTGACTATGTCTTTTCATAGAGATTAAAAATATTACTGTTTCTGCTCCATTAAAATTTTGTAAATAAAGAATATCAGGCCTCCGACTTGCCTGCTTCCAAATTCAAAGCTTTCTCTACAGAGATATGTTTAGGGGAGTGCACTATTGTACCCACCATCATCTTTTTTATGCCAATATATAGCTACTATGGTATTACTAAAGTTGTAAACTCTTAAATTATTTTGCTGGTACTATTTTTAGAAACCTAGACTAAGCAAAGAGTTTGATATCACTAACAGGCACAGAAAAATTAAGAAACAACAGGAATTAAAGTAAATGAGCTGCTTGATATGAAAAATGTATCTCAAGTTACACTCTCAGTTTAGTATGGAAAGCCTGTTAAGAGAGCTCTCCTGTTCCCAAGGCAATCTAAAAGTGAAGGAACCCAACAATTAGGTCTGTTTCATAAGCCAGGCACCCAGCAGCATGGAACCTGTCTCCTGTGTCCCCCAGATACCTGGTCCCTGTGCCTGATGTCCACGCTATTCTTGGTGAATGGACTTTTTTTGCTCCATAATTATGACTTAGTCTCAAAGTTGTATTATTGAAAGTTCATTATTTAAACAGACAAATATATATGGATTATCTACAAGAGTTTGGGAGAGGGGAAACATCAGCTTAGTTACTTACCTTCTCTATCGGGCCTTTTCCATTTTAAACCAAGTAACTAAGCTGATATTTGAAGCCATGAATGGGCTGAGCTGTACAGAAAGGGAAAATGGGGAAGATTTCCTCTCCCCTTAGAAAGGCCAGAAGCAGGAAGTGGTAGCCACACCAGAGCCACTGCACTCTCTTACTAGTGCTGCCCCTGTCCCCCACACACACCTTCTTTATAGGATAGTCTCTGCCTGTCCATCAGGGTTCCCTGTAATACACTCACTCTCAGAAGTAAACCATCTTTTAACCTGTCTACTGGGTTAACACCCTGTATTTCTTTTTAATGTCTCCAACCACAATGTTATAGATTATATTGCCATCATGTGGAGTACATGTCTCCAACATGAAGGGAGTTCTGTCTCTCTCTCCCTGTATTCCAATTGGGCCCTGATGTGATCATGCAATGACTGATTGAAGGATGAGTGAACAAACTTGGGAATTTGTATGGTGTTACAGAGAAAACAGTCTGACCATAGATGAGGTCTTTGCTAAGAAATCATCAAGGGGAGGTAGAGCCTATTTATAGAACCTAGAACAACAAACCGGAAGATATGTTAGCAATTGCTAAATTATTTTAAAAGTTCTGCCCGGCCAGCGTGGCTCAGTGGTTGAGTGTCAACCAATGAACCAGGAGGTCAGGGTTCAATTCCCAATCAGTGCCTAGATTTCGGGCTTGATCCCCAGTGTGGGGTGTGCAGGAGGCAACTAATAAATGATTCTCTCTCATCATTGATGTTTCTATCTCTCTCTCCCTCTCCCATCCTCTCTGAAATCAATAAAAATATATTTAAAAGTAAATAAATAAATGTACATACTTATTCAACATTTCCAAGGTGTCAGGTGCTGTGCTAAGGGATTTATATACACCCTCTCATTTCATCTTTGTAACAAAAGAGGGATTGTTATAGACATTTTAGAGATTAAAAAAATTTAACATTTAGGAAGGTTAAGTGATTTGTCAATGACAACTCAGACTGAGGCAGACAGGGCCCTCAGCCACACTCTAAAGAGAACGCTCTCTCCCAGGAAGACTAAGGAACTCTCCCAGGTCGTCTGTGTCGACAGGTGCTGAGCCGGCCCTGGAATCCTGACACTGCCTCTTACCGAATTCTTTCTTTCTATATCGTTCTGCCACTCTACCCTAAAGGACAAGAGGGATTTTGAGACATTATACAATACGCAATAATGCTAAGAGTCTTAGCAGAGAGCCAGCACAATGGAAATGATGCTTTTGCTGAGCCTGTAAAAAATAAAATCCTACAGACTAGGTAGTTTCAGCAACAGAAATGTTCTGCCTCATAGCTCCAGGGGCTGGAAATCTAAGACCAAAGAGTCTGCGGATTTGGTTTCCTCTGAAGCTTCTTTCATTGGCTTACACATGGCCACCTTCTCCCTGTGTCCTCACATGCTGTCTGCTGTGTTTCCAGATTTCCTCTTCTTGGGAGGGCCCCAGTAGGCTTGGTTTAGGGCCCATCCTAAGATCCTAACTCTATCACCTCTTTTAAGGCTCTACCTCCGAATGTAGTCACTGGTGGTGGGGGTGGGGTGGGTTACGGCTTCAACTCATGGATTGGGGGCGGGGGGGGTGAGGGACAGAGGATGAGGGCGCAATTCAGTCTGTAACACACTGATAATATAAACAGAGCATTTAAACAAAGAAGCATACAATTGTTAAAGGAAAAGAGTCCTGTTTTGGGAGGGAGGGACACAGCCAGTCAGAAAGGCCTGGGTGTGCTATCATATGCTCCTAAACTAGGACTGTGGGTTTGAGCCTAATCCAGGTGAACCTATTTTACAGGCGAGGACACTGGCTGGCCAGGCTCATAGCTACATTATGAACAAAGCAAGAATGTTTCCTGGCCAGAAGTCAGTTTCCTAATTTTCTTTCCTTGATTTGATGTTATTTTCCATTGTTTCACCTCTTGGTGACCATAAACAAGCAGCCATTTAGGCTACAGGGTAGGTCACATAATTTTGGAACTAGGAACAAATATTCATAGCTGCCACCTAGTCAGAACTTCAGTGTGCAAGTGTGTAATGATGTAAACAAATGTATCCAAGCCCACCCAGTTAGGGAAACTGTTTTCTTTTTTTTTCAATTACCTTTACTTTCATGACTATTCTGTGTTAGTTTCAGATGTACAGCATACTGGTTAGATAATCATGTACTTTACAGAATGTGGAATATAAAGAACAAAATAAACAAAACAGAAACAGACTCAAAGATACTGAAGACAGACTGATGGTTGACAGAAGGGAGGCAGGGTTGAGGGGCTAAGTGCAAAAGGTGAAGGTATTAAGTATACATTGCTAGTCACGGACTAATCACAGAGATGTAAATTACAGCATAGGGAGTATAGTCAATAACATCGTGTTAACTTTGTATGGGGCCAGGTGGGTACTGCGAATATCGGCGGAATAGCTGAACGCATCTCTTCCCTCTCACCCACCTACTCTCTGTAAGCTACCAGGAACCCACCCACTTCCCGAATATGTGAGCTAAAAAGGAAACACAGCCAAAATGAAACAGAACGTACAGGTAAATTTTAATTTGACCAAAATTTTAAGTTTCAAGTTATTGTTTGTTGATAAGCTCAAGATATGAATTTGAGGGAAGTGAATAACTGAATTTATCCCTATGATTCATCAAATAAAGCTTTAAGAGAATCATTTTCATCATTTATACTTCTCTAGGTTTGAATCATAGTTATCCTATGTTTACTTACAAACACTAAGTGGATTGTTTCCAAAATTCCTCTTCCTACTCAAAACATTATGGAGTAATATCCCATTGACAAGTGTAAACTATATTATATTCATTTTCAGAAAATGAATAACATTTCACTTTCTACCTAAAAGAAACTGCTAATGGTGATGTACTGGGTGTTAACACTTTTTAAATATATCTAACAATGTGGCACAAAAGGCTAAGAAAAGGGGAGTATTTTGAGAAGCACATTATTTCTACAGCGCTCCCTCTCCCTCTCTCTCTCCTCTGCCTCTCCCTCCCCCTCTCTCTTTCTTTCTCTCTCCAGACCAGACAGTTCAAAATATTCTCCCCTGGGGCGCATTTGTGTTTTGTTGAGGCTTCCACTCCCTCCTTAATTGCTGCCTTTTTGTATGACGTACTGGAGATTGCCACAGCAGGAAAAGCCATATATTTTTTCTAAAGTAAACAGTCCTGGGAAAACCCCCGGGAAAATGGTCATACTGGCTTTAATGTTTCATGAGCATGAGGCTGATCTTGTAGTTAGTGGTAGAAGATCAGCAAAGCCACACACCTGCCCACCTCAGGTATTAACGGTGAAGTTCAACTAGACCAGCATTCTGCAGTACTGGAGTGGGAAGCCTGTAATAGGAATCAAGATCACCATTCCTTTGTCAGGGATAAGAAGGTTTGAGGTATGCTTCCAGATACTGTGAAGGGCAGTTGACTTTTGAAATGCACAGGAAACCCAGTCTTTTGCAGAATTAAGAGCTCCTACAAAATAGAAAGTATGTCCTTCCTCTCCTTTCCTCCACTCCTTCCTTCCTTCCTTCCTTCCTTCCTTCCTTCCTTCCTTCCTTCCTTCCTTCCTTCCTTCCTTCCTTCCTTCTTCCTTCCTTTCCAGTCTCTCTCTCTCTCTCTCTCTCTCTCTCTTTCTTCCAACCTCCCACTCTAGAAGAACTCAGTCATTCTAGCTTATCTGGGTTTGCTCCTAGCATTTTAACACAACTGGAGAAAAGCCACATAACCTGGCATTTTTAGGTTCACATTCTCTAAACTCGGCAGCTCTCAACATTACCCAGCATCATTCCAACTTTCTCCAGTGAACCTCCATTCCCACTCTAGAAAATGACTTTCTTCCTCCCCTAAAGTCTCTCACCCCAACCCCCTCCAACCCACTTTTAGCTGATGACCTCGTCTCCCTTCTCTGAGAAAACAGAAGGCACCAGAGGGAAGTTTCTCTTCTTCCCACCACCAGATCTGCAGACTCCTCTACATGTACACAATGTAGGCAGTTCCTCCTCCTGGTACAGACATGGCCCCACACGTTGTCTCCCTGGCTGAAAAATCCCTCTCTCCTCCTCAAGTACTTCACTCTGATATCCATATCCATGCCTTTTTTTTTTTTTTTTCTGAATCATCAAACTTTAGTTTTTACTGCATAATCTGATCAGCAAACCTGTTAGTCTCCCTCTACTCCATATTCCTTTGCCCTCCACGTCTCCATTTTTATGCTGTTTCACAGACAGATAGCTGGGGAGGGCATTTGGCTCAAACTGTATCTAATATCCTCCAGCCTTCACTTCCCATCCACTTACCATCTCACTTCCACTTCCTTCTCATCCTATTCTGTCCACTGAAGCTGTTCTTAATCCAGATCTCCAATGACCTCCAAGTTTTCAAATGTAGCCATCACTTTTCTGCCCTCTGCTTCTCTGGAACCACTTTCCATCCTTTTCTGATAATCCCTAGTTCTCCATCTGATTTCTTGGTCACTTCTTTGCTGGTTTATTTGCAAATGCTGTCCTCTGCCTGGAGCCCCCACCTGGAGCCACACCTGTTCTCACTCCCTTCACCTCTCACACATGGTTTCTCATCCCTCACATCTTGGCTTAACTTTTACATCTCAGCAAAACTTTCCCAGCCTTCACCTTCCCAGTTATTTTCTACTATTGAAGTCCATTTGCTTCCTTTATTATCCGTTTATTGTTTGCTTAATTACTGTCTCTCTCCTCCAAGAGGGAATTAATCACTGCTCTTGCTTTATTCACCCAGGTATGCACTAAATGTTACACAATGCCTAGCATGTGGTTAGTGTTCATTAAAACTTACTGAATTGGTGAAGGAATAAATGCACAAAACCCAGTGATCAATAATTTCTGGTTGATATTAGCATCTACATTTTCACCCAAAAGGTAAAATAATTCTTAAATGAAAATGAGAACAGGCTATCTAAATTTCTTCTTTTTTTAAGTATTAAAAAGATACATTTCTCTTACTGTTATCCTAGCTATACTATATATATAAATAAAATAGTATTTAGAAATTATTTTTCTCGCAGAATATTGTAATTTTTATGAGTGTTCTTTTCATTGTGACAATAGTTCATAAGGTATTAGTCAAACAAGTTAATTTGTCAATCTAAAATATAATTTAAACAAATAGTAAGAATTTCAGCAAATTCTAAATGAGTCTCAAAAAGTTAAGTGCCAAGTAGCAGACTAGAAGTAAACATCTTCCTATTTTATAATTAAGTCTTTCACTAACCAAGAAATCTCTTTAATTTAGAATTTTTGCTATGAGAAATCTTCCTAAAATACATGCTAGTAACATCTTCTCCTAAGAATCAAGGCCATAATAATACTTTAAATAATTATCTGCACATAAATTTCCATTGCATCTTAAAAGTAGTGACTTTGAAGACTGTGCCATGAACTTTGGAAATGCCTTAGGTGTTATGTCTTTGAGATATAAATTCATGACCTCAATCAATTTTAAATTCCTGTGCCTGTTCTTCATGACAGTTGAATAGGAAGAAAGTTGATACCTGTTTGAGGTTTGTGGTAGATATCACAAGGGACTGATACCTATTATGAAATCTTAATCATAGATGTCGGCAGGAGTCCATGTAGAATGTCCTCATAACTGCAAATATCTTTAAGCACTTTCCCCCAACTTGCTTTTCTTTTTTTTAAATTTTTTAATATATTTTTATTACATAAAGTATTACAAAGATTAGTACATATATCTCTTTTTTCCCCTGCCCTTCCCCCCCCCCCCGCCTCCCCTAATCCCCAGTGTTTTGTGTCCATTGGTTATGCTTAAATGCATGCACAAAAGCCCCTTGGCTGATCTGTTACCCCCTGTCCCTGTCCTTGTTGCTGTAATTTGACAGTCTGTTTGATGCTGCTCTGCCTCTGTATCTATTTTTGTTCACCAGTTTATAATGGTTATTATTATCCATAGATGAGTGAGGACATGTGGTATTTTTTTTTCATTGACTGGCTGCTTATCCAACTTGCTTTTCTATAAATTCTTCCACAATTGCTCTAAATTATTTTTCTCAATACTTTCATAATATTATATGAAACACTGCATGTAAAAAAAACAACAAAATAGATTACCCCCCTTTTTTAAATAAATTAAAAAATGAGAGCCTGAAGAAAACATGGAGACACCATTTACCTGTCCTCAGACTATCCCAGGAAGACAATGTCTCTTCTACAATTACAGACCCAAGAATTCAGCTCGATACCTCCTTCCAAAAGGGGCCTAACATCTCAGCTCACTGCCTATAAACTGAACTCAACTTGCTTATCTTAAAGCTGTGGATATTCAAGTATGGGCAAAGAGGAAGTGTGTCAATTTACTGACTGAAACTCAGAAGCCAGTTGCTGACCTAATGCTTCTAGTGGCTCAGCTGCATCTAGTGCTCAGACTTAAACTTTTATGTATTATTTATTATGAAGTTATACGTATGTATAATAAACAATTTTACAACTAATATAAGTTTTAATCCTGAAAAGGAATATCTAGTTTACCATAAGCTACTGAATTGTTCAGAAAGGTAAAATAATTTTTTTCTATAACTGATTAATCCAAGGTCAGAGCAATCACTTTTATACAAATGCTTTATGCCAACTTCCAGAGTTCATAAAAAGAGCCAAAATGAGTCATAGGCTCTGCAGGTTAGACTTAGAATATTCTAAGAGAATGCTCTAATCCAAACTAGAAATAAAACCTCTAGTAAAATTAGTACTTCATATATAACTCATGTCTCTTTTGTGTTTTTAGATGAAATGTTACATACTTTATCTTTTTTTACAATATATTTTTATTCATTTCAAAGAGGAAGGGAGAGGGGGAGAGAGCAATATCAATGATGAGAGAGAAGCATCAATTGGTTGCCTCCTGCATATCCTCTATAGGGGATGGAGCCCACAACCTGGGCATATGTATTGAACCATGGCCTCCTGGTTCATAAATTGATGCTCAACCACTGAGCCACACTAGCCAGGCTACTTTATTTTCTTAAAGTGGTATATAGCTATATAAAGTGCTAAACAGTTCTAAAATACAAAATTGTAGATCATACCCTACGTTCTCAATCATTCTTAAACGTTTGTGCAACTTCCTCTATTAGGTCAATCAGTAATCCAGTTAAAAGAGAAGAATAAGTGAGTTAATATGGAAACCTGTACTATCTGGATTTTTTTCCCCCAGTAATTTTTCTGATGTTAACACAAATAGGAAGAGGTTGGTGGCCTTAAAAATAACACACATCTAAACTGAAAATACAAACCAATTAATCAGTTAATTAACTGAAGCACACAAAATGCCTCAAAATGGAAATCATGATTGGACATGAAGTAAGCCCTTCGATGTTTCCATATTTCTCTTTTCAGATCTATAAAATGTGACCACCTGCTCTGCTAACGTACTGAGTTATTTTGGGAATAAAGTTTTTAAGCAATCTCTTCATAAACCATAAATGCTATGCAAATGAAAAATATTGGCCCTGTGGTATTTTTTTTTAAACTACATAATCAGAGAACATAATGTAAATTAGGTAATAACAAAATGAAAAGCTAAGCATGTATAAGCTAAGTATTACAATACGTGAGTTTTCTATACTATTGAATATTAAAATTCCACGTATTACAAACAAATTACATATTTGTGTCCTAATTCAAATGACCTAAAATACCCACATTTCCCTGCAGACTCCAAAACAAGCAAATGAGGAGAAAGCTTAAGGAAAGGGGATGAGCTAATTTATTTACCACTGCCATGTGCTAAGAACCTATCAGCCCATCATCTTTAACCCAGAGGTTGTTAAACTCTGATAAGGATCACTTACAGGTATTTGTTGAGTTTCTTTAGTCATTTGAATTCATTAAATAAGTGAGTGGACTAATAGTATGGCCTTATAAATCTACTTCTGGTGAACAGTGAATTTTTAAGCTTATTTCATAAATGTATAGAAGAGAGATAAACTGTATTTTCAAAGAATATTGTAAGGGTGGACTAAGAATCAGACAAAATCAAAAATCAGAATCACATAGCAAGAGCAGCAAATATTTGGTACATCTCTTTTTCTCGAGCAGGTGATGGCACCAAAAGACCAGAATACTATCTACTGTACTTACTATCTCCTTTGAAAAGAACACATGAACCAACTTTTTGGTTCCCCCAACTGTCACTGCCCAAATTATCAGAGTAGAAAATGAAGAGTTGACTAAAATTTAAATTCATTTTAAGTTGGTTCGTGACAAACATGGATACTATTTTTTTTCCTTATGAAACCTTTACAAGGAATCATCGTGTAACCCTTAGTCCTTATCTGCATTAAGCAAATCTGGATGTTCCCAGAGGTGTGGGACATTCTACAAGGATTTTTGAAACCCTCTTCCGTTTCCCTAATTTTGTAGAATATGACAGTCTATGAGAATACATATGACTTGCTTTCATTTTTAAATGCATCTCACCCATTTTTAAAGAGAGAGCTTTAGAAAACAATAAGGTCTATCCTCCAAAACTGAGAAAAGCAATGTTTTCAGAATTTCTATTTCTAGTTCAAAATTTAGCTTTAATTTTGACCTCTAATGCTCTTCAAAATGGAGGATTCCAAAGGGCCTTTGATTATGTGAGTTATGTCTATTGATATTTACTGAATTAGAAATTAAAAATGAAAAAAAAATATTTAAAACTCACATTGAAAGAGGCAATTCATAAACATAGACATCTAAGTGCTCGGATACCATTGTAATCAGCTAATTATTAATAATAGGAAAGGGGCAAAGAGAAGGCCAGACATTATAGGCATATTTCCTGCAAAACACTGGGAGAAAGGGGCTGGACAAAAGGAAGATAGATATGTGCCCAATAAAGCTGAAATGACTAGGGGAGGTGTGTATTGTCAGTCACACCTGGGAACAGAAGTCATTGGCCAGAATGGGCATGTCCATTGTAAATTTGAGGAAATTTGGGATATATAATCCCCTGAACAAAGAGGTTCACTGTCTTGGTTCCTCTTGGCACACTTGGCTCATGGCTCATGCTTGCCCTCCTGGCATTCTACTGTCTGGCCCACGGTCATGAGGACCCCCATACACAATGGACTAATGAACTGCAACGAGCCTAATGATATGCTGGACCTGGCTCCAACAGAGAAAACTCTTGATACTGGCTTTGATTTTAGCTTTACTGAAAGCCAGCTACACTGCTTCTACTGGACTAAGGCAAAGGAGACTTGGGAAATGCAAAGGGATTTAATTCCATGTGAATAAAAATTACTGATTCTCCTGTGCAAGTCTCAGAAAATTATTTTTCTTAGAATATCACAAGATGTCCGACCCCAGCAGTACCCGGTAGGGAAGCAGACCCCCCACTTTCTCAGATATCAGCTACTTTGAAATTGTTCAACCTTATTTCTGGAAGAAATTCAAATTGAAAAAAAATGCCATTTTCGTATAACCATTATCTAATGTCTTCATTTGCTGTTTGTTGTGTTTGAGTAATAACACAAAGTTGGTTTACGGAAATTCTACCTTCTTATACTACTTATAAATGGATACAATCTTTCTTAAGAACAAAACACCAAAAATAATAACTAGCATTCCATAACATATTGCTAAATATTTTTAGGAATCTTTCAATAACTAAGTATTATTATTTCTATTCTATAGTTGAGAAAAAAACGTTTTGCTAAAACAGTTATTGGATTATCTCATAACCTGTGAGTAGTAGAACATTTGTCAGAATCTGGAACATACATACACTTGTAAGAATCTATCCAAAGGAAATAAGCAAAGAGGTGTACAAACATTTAAATAAGAGGTCCCAGCTGAAACATTATTTATAACTAGAGGCCTAGTGCACGAAATTTGTGCAAGAATAGGCCTTCCTTTCCCCAGCTGCTAGCATCAGCTTCCCTCTGGCACCTGGGACCTGGGTTTTCCTCGCAGCCCCAGCTTCATCCAGAAGGTCATGCAGAAGGATGTCCGATCTAATCAGTGTATTATGCTTTTATTATTATAGATAGTAGAAATCTGTAATCTATCTAAATATACAACTTATAATTGGCCAGTACATTCCCACAAACTAAAATTACATCATAGTGCGACCCATACTCTTGCTCATGTATAGACTGGCATTGCCTACACAGTGTGTAACATATAGTAGGAACTCAATGATATTTGTTTCAGACGTAAATAAATACAAAATAATGTATGAGCACAAAAAAACTCATGTTTTAAGAGAAAATTCCATTATTGAAGACAAAGTATGTTATAAAACAATATGAATGGTGTGTTAAATTACTTAAATGAGGAGGCAATTAGTTTGAGGCAAATTCATTGTCAGGGCAGCCTACATAAGCACATCAAAATCTTAAACCTGTAAATGCCTCAAAGTTACACAATTTAAACCTAAGGACAACCAATCACAAACAGCCAACTAAGCTTTAAGCTATAGTCAGTCAATAATTTCCTTACTTTGCTTCCACTTTTTCTCTATGAAAGTTTTTGCCCCTAGATCCTGCAGGTGACACTTTCCTAACTACTTTCCGTTTTTCACTGACTCATTTCAACTGATTTTTGCTCCAATAAACTCTTTAAATGTTTAATATGCCTCAGTTTACCTTTTAGCAAGTATGATCACAATTTTATAATATCTACATGTGAGTGCATGTATAGCAAAATGCCTAGAAATATAAACAGATGTGCATACAGGAATTCCTGTCTCTCTGCTGATTCATGCTAGTTACTCAATAAATATTTGTTGATTTAATAAATGAAAGAATGACATTTTAACAGTGGTTATCCCTTTAGGGGGTAATAGCTAATTTTTTGCTGTAGTTCTTTGCAATTTACTATACTGAAGGAAAGTTAAGCAGTGAACATGAATTACCTTTGGAATAAATGAAAATATTATAAAACAAACATGTTGGGAAATATGGTTAGGAATCTATACTAATAAAAGAGAAACATGCAAATTGGTGTCACTCTGCTATACCCCAAGCCACGCCCACCAGCCAATCAGAGTGACTATATGCAAATTAACCCAACCAAGATGGCAGCCGGCAGCCACAGAGCTGGAGCAAGCAGGAGGCTTGGTTTCCCCGGTGATGGAGGCAGCCAAGCTTCCCACCTGCCCTGGCCAGCTGTGGCCTCCACTCAAGGCAACAAAATTTCAATTATAAAAGATAAATAAATCCCAGATACTTGCTTCCAGCCAGCCTCTCTGGGAGCTTGGGTGGTTGGGGGCTGTGGCCAGCCTGCAAACAGCCATCAGCTCCTCACCCAGGCTGGCCAGGCACCCCAGCAGGACCCCCCTGCCTGAAGAGAGTGTGGCCACCCTGAAAATGGCCCTCAGCCCCTCACCCAGGCTAGCCAGGCACCCCAGAGGGAACCCCACCCTGATCTGGGACACCATTCAGGGCAAATAGCTGGGCCCCACCCATGCACCAGGCCTCTATCCTATATTATAAAAGGGTAATATGCAAATTGACTCTAAGAGGGGAATGACTGGTCACTATGACACACACTGACCACCAGGAGGCAGATGCTCAATGTAGGAGATACCTCCTGGTGGTCAGTGCACTCCCACAGGGGGAGTTCTGCTCAGCCACAAGCCAGGCTGAGGCTGCCAATACAACGGTGGTGGCGTCTGACTGCCAGTGTAGGCCCAATCCCCTGGGGAGCGGGCCTAAGCCAGCAAGTGGACATCCCCCAAGGGGTCCCAGACTGAAAGAGGGCACAGGCCAGTCTGGGGACCACCCCAAGTTCACAAATTTTTGTGCAGTGGTCCTATAGTTTTAGAACAAAAGAGCAAAACTAGACAACCCACAATCCAATAAAAATGACTTACGTCTTATTTTCCTACAATATCTTATTTACTGCATTCAGCAACAAAAGATATCAGATGTTATAGAAAAATGACAAAGTTAATATTGCCCAACTAGTCATTAGTGGGGCTAAGTCTAGAATCTAGGTCACTTGGTTTCCACGCAAGTCGTTTTTCCATTACACCAAACTGCTTAGAGTTCCAGCACACTGACGAATAACTGAACAATGTGAGCACTGCAATCAATAGTCATTATTAGGCAGTTCTTTACTTATAAATAAAATGATTTGGTAATTATTTGATACCATCAGAAAATTCCAAAGTCCTAAGAAGTACAACACTTTCCGGTGGCATTAATTGTTTGGGGGGGAAGGGTATGAATGTCCTTGTGCATGTTGGAGGACAGTATACGAGCATTATTCTTTGGACGGGTCTACAGCTTTCAATACTTGTAAAAGGGTCTGTGACAAAAATAAAGTTGAGAATAACTAAAGCTATAAAGTCTGCAAGCAAGAGAAGGAAGAAAAATTGATCGTCAATGAAAGGCCTATGAGAGGAAAAGGAACCACAGCTAATTCTGTCTTCCTCTTTTTTATTCTTGGAACTTCTTTTAATATGCAAATTATTTGGTTTCATGACTTTGCTTTCTAAGGAGTGACACCAAGAATGATACCGATACCGATGGGTTAAAAACAGGCCAAATTATCTCTGTGTTGTGAACTTCTTCAGGTACTAAGAAATCTATTCAATCGTTTTCCTTTTCCTAATTAAACATACATGCAAAATACTTCAAAAGTGATCACTTATGTAATTAGGAAAAATAAAATGATTGAATAGATTTCTTAGTTTCTTGTCCCATAAAATGTGCTTCCCTTCCAGGAAGTTTGTAAAGCTGCTGTGGACAAATGCAGATAAAACACTTCTCTAGGCATTTCACAATGATTGCTTAATTTAAAATGTAACTCTTTATCTGCTCAATGAAAGAAGCAAATAGTTGTGTATTTTTTATCCCAGCATCAAACTCGATTGGCAAAAAAGGGACCTCTAGACTATAATTTAAAAACTCTTAACAGGGCTAGTTTCACCACTATCCCCTGCAAATGTCTTGGGCTACATCTTCACATTTGTGCAACAAACAGAAACAAACTCAAACACAGATTGTCCTTGAAAGGGTTAAAGACGCAAATATCATAACTTAGATACCCATCTGAATGGTATGCCTCAGCTGAATAAATGCTTACATCATCAACCAATAGGAAGAGCATTTCTTGTTCTAGTTTTTGAGGTGAAAACTCATTATTTTATTTTTTATTTTTTAAAATATATATATTTTATTGATATTTCACAGAGAAGAAGGGAGAGGGACAGAGAGCCTGAAACATCAATGGGAGAGAAACATCGATCAGCTGCCTCCTGCACACCCCCCACTGGGGATGTGCCAGCAACCAAGGCACATGTCCTTGACCGGAATCGAACCTGGGACCCTTCAGTCCTCAGGCCGAGGCTCTATCCACTGAGCCAAACCGGTCAGGGCAAAAGTCATTATTTTTAAGACTGAAATTTTTATAAGCTATAGGAGACCTAGCTATGTTAAGCCACTATTATTTCAAATTCAATGCCTTTTATACTGCTTCTTCGAAAACAAAATTACTAAAATAGTAATCACACTCGAAACTTAACGTTATCATTATTCGGTCAGATCTTTCCCGTGTCTAGCCAGGAGTTCTGTTCTCCTGGCATGTCCATCAAGTTAGAGAAAGGGCGAATCAGAATACCAGCTGTTTTACAATTCATTTTTCAGTATTGTCTTTTTTTCCCTGCATAACACTGCAACACATTAAATACCCAGGAATGCTTTGCATGAGTAACCCAAATGACTGCTTCTTCATCAAAACCTAAATGAGTCCCCAAATTCTGTACCTGAAGAGCATCAGGGCTGTGGAATGCACGCTGCTCAAGTATTGGGGATCTATGACCCTGAGCTGGCATCACGTGGAGCCCTAATAAGCGCCACCTCGCTGCCTTTTGAATGTTGGGCTGGCTCTCTCGCTGCTCTGAGTGAGTCCACAGTGCATTTAGACCCCGGAAATCAAACTGGCACTTATTAGAAGTTAATTAAGATTCCCTGATCTGTCTCATTTCAAAAGGCAGAGGACGGGCAGACTTTTTAAAACGCAGTGAAGACTAGTTTTCCCCGTGTCCTTTCCTCCTTCCAAGATACAAACCAGAGGCTAAGGAGGGTGGGAGAGGGGGGAGCGGAGCAGGGCGGAGGTAGAGTAAATATATTGCTTACAGTTCCCAGAGTTACAAGAGCTTCTTCGGGATCCTTTATGCCTCTAGCTTTCTGTCAGGATCCTTTTTCAGCCGGGACCACAGTGAAGTTTTAAGTCTACTCCTTGGTGGGAGGGGCTAAGATGTGGGCTGGTTTCCTTTAGTCTTCGCAGATGTTTTAAGGTGGAATGAAAGAGGACGTGAGGGAAAGCACTGTTCCTGCAGATGCTGGCATCCTAAGGTGAATGATGACTTATCAGAACAAGGAGTGTGAAGTCAGAACACATACTTCAACAATGTGTTCGTTAACCGGTCCTAAATTACATGGATGCCGGCTGGGTGTGTGTGTGTGTGTGTGTGTGTGTGTGTGTGTGTGTGTGTGTACTCCTTGTCCTTAAGTAGTTTCTGCTTCCTCTTTTTTCCACACAACGAAGCATTAGATTGAAAAAGATGAATAACCTAGAGCATTTTTGAATTCTTAAAAAGGAAAGTTGAATACCCAGAATAGAAAATGAATGCACTATAAGAACTCTTTAAAAATCAAATTTTTTCAAATATTTCCTCCCCAAATTTAAAACTGTAACTGTAAAATTAAAGGCATACCAGTGACCATAATGTATATATGTTAAGAGTTAGGGGAGATCCAAATCTGACTGAACTACTGTGTTGCAATGTAAGTTCAAATACCTGATATGACTGTAACAAAGAAGGTGTACTGTTTAAATTTATCCAAGTCTCACAAGAATGGTATCTTTAAAGATTAATTTACTATATCTTGTTTTCAAACCCAGTAGCTTCTATTTTTGCCTTTAACCAAATACTGAGCGCATTCTCTTAGCTTTCTTATAACATTTTCAAATAATATAATTTCTGTGGATCCCATCATTAAATTTTCTGAATTTTCCACTTTCCAGAGCCCAAGATTCAACTCCTTTTTGTTTTTTGTTTTTTTGTTTTCTACTATAAATTCAATCTGAGATGTTATAAATCTCCCCTTCCTGGAAAAAAAGGCCTGAAGTGTCTAATGGGAATCAAGCTTTTTTTTTTTTTGCTTCCAAAGAAGACCATGAATTTCTTAAGAGCAGATATGTGCTAAAGAGAGGAGCCAAGAGCACACTGTTATTTTTCACCTTTTCCTCCAGGTACAGTTGGTGAAAGAAGATGTTTTCAGGGCACGTTCCTCCTAAAACTGATAGACTCCCTTGAAAGGCAGCCTCACGCGCTCCCATCAGTTTGATGATAAAGTTGTTGCTCTCAGTGTTTGAGGAGGTTGTCCAATAGTGTGTTACATGTTGAAGATAAGAAAAATGTTTGATTAAATGTTTTTAAAGATGTCAGAATATGTCATGGCGACAGTTAAAACTCATGGGATGATGTTTGCCTCCTTCTGATCTTACCACGTCAGGCTGACTTGACTCCATGCTTGTAGTGAAGAGAAGCTTCTGCAAGCATGTCTCTCTCCCCCTCTGTAACTGGTACAGAACATCTCCTATTTCCCCATTCTGTGGCTATGTGGCCTCCATGCCCACAACCATTTTGGCTGCCTGCCTATGATCTCATTGCCCACACAGACCCCTAGATGGACAGCCCAAGTTCAAATTTACTGTCTTTACTTTGTCCATCCTCCCCCAAACCCCTCAAAAAACATTTCCCGCACTAGCCTACTGGCTCCAAGAACCTCTGCCTCCACCTTAGGTAAGAGAGACCCTGCTCTTACAGCCTGCCTCCAGCGATAGGATCATTGAGGTCTGTGATCCCTCTTCCCTGTGTCTGTCCATCAGTGAAGATCAGTTAGGAGGAGGAATGCAAGTGGAAATCAAGTGGCACTGAGCAATTGTAGCAGCCTCTAATTTAAAGCCAGCCCACCTTTTGCATTGTCACCAAGGAGTGTTTTTTATACCGTTTGCTGTTAATTGACAATTTATAATTTAAGACTGAGAATAATAAGCTAATTTTAGCACTGGCCGAGTAAGCAAAAGGAACAGCCTCAGAACCGGTCATATTAACTAATAAGGAAGTACCTACTGGTCAAAACCCTGGCTCAAAAAGCAGAAAAGAAGAACCTTATGTTTTCATGGTTGATTTTTCTTACTTTATATGCAGTTGCTTCTATTCACTTTTTTTATGACCTTGCCTATCCTGTACTCTCTAACTACATGAAAGTGAGTTATTTCTGATAAACTTGGACCTGAATAATGAGATACAACTGATGGTTAAATCCATACATCCAATGAAAATAGTCAGCATGCTAATCAGCATTCTATTTGGGTGCTAAGAGAGAGCTGATAGGGAAATCTAATCCAGATTGTGGATGGACATAAATAGAGAAGATTCTCAGTGGCCACCAATTAAATAATTTGCTTATAGTAATCTGTCCCTCTTATCCATGCCTATGCTTGAGTATTATGGTCCATAAAAAAGTGTCTTTATGGTAAAATAGTAAGTTTTTACTATTTATCTGTCTGTGAATACCACTAATATGAGTCATTCTTCTCTTTATGCATTAGCAAAATCAAGTTAGTTAAGACACCTTGAATCAAAGAAAATTGAAGTAATTCTCACCTATGAACTATTTTGGCATCCAGCTAATTGACCCAAATCTTCTCATCGTTCCTTCAACACAGAGACCATTCCCCTTGCACAGCTTTTCCTTTAATTCCACTGAACTAATCCTGCTCATCCTAGAGGGCTTAGTTCAATTGCTACCTAGTGTAGAAAATTTCTCTACCCACTCCTTTTTCCAATATAAATAATCCTTCCACTTTAATAATAATACTTGTTAGAACATTGATCAATATGTATTATACTTGGCTATACAAGAAAAAATATTTTATGTTCCATGATGACAGGTGACCTAGCCTTCTTCACTTTAGTAAACCCTCACCAATCCCCAAATCTCAACCCCAAGGCCATAACACATTAGGAGCTCAAACGATGTTTATTGAATGTATTATCCATGATATTGATTGAAAGATATCTTAAACTTGATCCCCTGAGTAGCACTCTCCTCCTGGCCACTGTCATTTTCACCTTTACTAAAGAAGAGAAAGCTATTTTTACAACCCCCCTCCACACTAATAAAATTCCTGGAAATATTAAGCTATTTAAATGTATTTACAATGAGTTTAAATATTAGATGCCATGATGAAAGCACAGATCTAGGGACAGAGTATCTACAAACAATAAGAACTATATTTTAATAGCTAAGTATCTGCTAGTAATTATCACTTGTACTTTCAGTATAAATTTACTATATCTGTACAGTTGCAATAATATTTTGACCTGAAAAATGGAAGTAATAATTTTCTCTCAATTCTTTTTTAATTGAAAAATGTTAGGAAGATTATTACTACTCTATTAAACTTTTCAATCCTCAATTTTCCAATAAAAAGTATTAAGAAAACTATAACAAATAAAGCACTAGTAATATTGTTACTTCTTATAGAAAGCTGAGCACTTTGTATTATCACTACATTTTCAGTATCTCAACCACTACATTCATGAAATTAGGCATGATCACCTTTATTTAGAATCCTAATATTACCTGAGCACAAACAGGCAGGCTTTCAAACAAGTCTGCTTGACTTCAAAGCCTACAATTTCTCAGCATATTACACCTTATAGCAAGTTTTGTTTGATTATCTTTTCAGTTTTGTCCCAAGTCAGCCAAGTCCCTGACGATAACACACAGGAGCCAGTGATAGAAAATAAAACCCCCAAGCACCCAGGTTAGGAACCTGCACCTGCTCCCTTCCTCATCAGCGATGATCATTATCTTGCCCCTCTTACCCACCCAATTCCTTCATTCATATTTGGGTTTCTATAATTAGATTTCTTATATCTACATTTCCCTTTTCATTTTATTGAGAAAATACGGTTATACTCTTATATGATCATTACTTACATATACTACCATAAGGGCTTTCCTCCTGCAGTTCTGTTTCCTCTTAAAATCATCCTATGCTTCATCTAATCTAATAAAAGAGTAATATGCAAATTGACCCTCACTCTGTTACACCCAAACCATGCCCACCAGCCAAGCCACGCCCACCAGCCAATCAGAGCAACTGTATGCAAATTAACCCAGCCAGGATGGCAGCTGGCAACCACGGAGCTAGAGCAAACAGGAGGCTTCTGTTGCACCAGTGATGGAGGGAACTACCCGCCTAGGCCAGCTGTAGCCTCTGCTCAAGGCAACAAAGTTTCAATTATAGAAGATAAATAAACCCAAAAACCTGCTTCCAGCCAGCCTCGCTGGGACCTTGGGTCAATGGGAGCTGTGGGCAGCCTGAAAATGGCCCTCAGCCCCTCACCCAGGCTGGCCACACCCCCATGGGTGAGGGTCCCCACTGGGGGGCTTGGCCAGCCTGCAAACAGCCATCAGCCCCTCACCCAGGCTGGCCAGGCATGCCAGCAGGTGGACATCCCCCAAGGGGTCTCAGGCTGGGCTGAGGGACACCCCCGAGTGCACAAATTTTTGTGCACCAGGCCCCTAGTTCTCAAATAAATTTGCCTACAAGTCAGATCATTCCGCTGCTGTACTCATACCATGAAGTTTTCTACACTGTCTATTAACTTCTATACCCTAAAAATATTTCTTTTTATTTTGCAGATAAAATAGAAGTAAAAATTAAATCAGGATCCCTTCAGATTCCATCACAAATTACAAATATGTATTATACACATGGAAAGATCATATACAGTCAACCATTCATGATTCAATACACAGTAGAATATTTTGACTACAGACAAACCATATTCAGAAACATCTGACAGAGCCACATTGTCCTGATTCATCTTACCTACTTGGGGCAATAATTCAGCAAGTTGTTTTCTGCTCTTCAAGCTCCCTCTAAACTTGGTAAAGCAAGTGCCTGCCTAATTTCAGCAATTCTGTCAGAATGGGCACAAGCCCAATTTCACAGCTCAGAAACTAACTTGCAGGCACTTTACAGGCCTTTAAAAATACTTGTGTTCTTGGACTTTAAAGCTATTGATGTACAAGAGAGAGGCTGAGCCCATATACTTTTTTAGAATGTAATTCTAAATGAGAAGATTACTGCTAAGTGAATGTTCAGAGTTCCTCAAGTAACTGAGCTCTGATGTCAGTAGAGGGTTTTCATGAGACTGAGATAATAATGCTTATAAAATCCATGGCTAAGCAGCTTCAAAAGTACTTTTGCTTTATTTTCCTAATTTGATTTTTCAAATACATTGTTGAGTCCAACAATTTCTCTTTAAAAATCTACATGTATTCCTTCATTTTATATCTATACTATATCTATATTTATATCTATATCTATCTATCTATATATATATACTAGAAGCACAGCATGCAAAATCACGTGAGACTCAGACCACTTTGCCGCTGAGGGACTCCAGACCCGCCACGCTGCGAGATCCATCAATGCACCTCCTGGTGACTGGTTGTTTGGTCATTACAGCGCTATGGCCATGTGCCTTTTATAATATAGATTAGAGGCCAAGTGCACGAATTCATGCATGGGTGGGGTCTTCCAGGCCCGCCCCCATTGGGGCCAATCAGAGGGAGGGGCCGCGGGAGGTTGGCAGGCCACAGTGCACGTCACAGCGACTGGTTGTTCCAGTTGTTTCAGTGATTCAGTCACTTGGCTTTTAGATAGTAGTATACTAGAGCCCAATGCATGAAATCCGTGCAAGTGGCCCAGCCCTCACCAACTCGGTGGCCACCTCTGCCTCAGCCCCTACCGCTGCAGCTTCGTCCAGAAGGTTTTATGGAAGGACATCCAGAAGGATGTCCGATCCAATTAGCATATATATGCTTTCTCTGATTGGAAGCACAACAAATTTACATGATCTTTCTCTGATTGGAAGCACAACAAAGAAAAACAAGTAACTGAATCTTCACCCAACTGGCAAAGATAGTCACACACTAGATTTTAATGTCATTGAATCCCAGTTTGCCCCACATTTATTTTTAGGGTGAATTAAAATTTGAGATAATTCAAAACTACACCCCAACTGACATGGCTCAGTGGTTGAGCATTGACCTATGAATCAGGAGGTCATAGTTTGATTCCTGGTCAGGACACGTGCCCATGTTATAGGCTTGTTCCCCAATGGTGGGCGTGCAGGAGGCAGCCGATTGATGATTCTCTCTCATCATTGATGTTTTTATCTCTCTCTTCTTCCCTCTCTGAAATCAATAAAAATATATATTTTTTGAAAAACTACAACAAAATTTCAAAAATTGCTTTGAAAAAATGAAAACAAAAGTATTCACCCTAATCAAATTCATTCAAAAATTAGCAAAATGGTCCAATTGTTTTACTCATATAGATGGGACCATTAAGGAAAACATTGCTGACATAATACATTTAAATAGTTCTGAATTAGTATTCTACTGAGATATTTTTACTCCTGAGAATAGTAGACTGGTCCAAGAATTGAATTAAAAAATTAATGTCCTAAAGATTTGTATGTCCATTCTTGCTCATATTTTGCTACAATTAATGAGGCACTGCAATATAAGACAATAGTTTGATTTCTCACTAAAATAAAAAGAAAGAAGAGGGTCTGACTATTTTTGCCATCTACAATAATTCTAGAAAAACAATCTCCCTTTCATTTGGTTTTCTAGATATTCCTATTTTCCTTGATACCCTTTCTGACATTTAAAATAAATGCATGATTTAAATTACATATTGTCATTTGTTTTAGAATATTTCATCAACCCTTACACAGCATTCTTTGGATATAATATGCTTTTAATAATTAGCATCCAGTCACCTACTAAATATTTGTTCATTGGATTAATTAGTCACAATGATTTTTAAATGCCTTGGGTAGGAGATGCTTTACAATATTTGTAACTTACTTGGGGAGGCAAAAATTAAAGTCAGTAAACACATGTTATTACTGGCCCACTGGCCAAGTCTCTTCATCCCTTCAAAATAAGAAGCTTGTCTGCTGCTTCTGTGCCAATATTGGTTCTTGGAACATCTGAAAACATAATTAAACTTTACCAAAGGCTTCGCGTAGCCATTCCCCAGAAGTTTTGCCTACTTACCATTCATCTAGCATACAGTTAGGCACTGCAGAGAGAGCAAACGGAATAGACAAGGCCCAAATTTTCATGGAACTTATATTCTAGAGGACAGGGGAGATAAGGAACAATATAAACAAGATAATGACTTAGAAACAACAACAAACAAAAAAACATGTCCAGGAAAGGCCAGAGCAACTAGCCATGAGACTGAGTGTGGAAGGAATGTTCCAAACAGAAGAAACAGCAAGTACAAGCACAGAAAGTTGTGAAAGATGAGTGCCACGAAAGCCATTATTAGCATCTCAAACAGGAAGTGCTGGGGGAGGACAGAAAGATAATTGAATTTAAACTCTAACTTGGGCCATGAAATTAGGAATGGAATTCGGTGGGTAGTTACCGTACTTTAAGCAGCAAAGGCAACTGCAGGAAATTTAATGGTCAGCAGGAAGTGCAAAGGCAATGCTGAGGAAAGAGGAGCTTCTGGGGAGACTAGGAGGAAGGAAGTTTAGAAATGTATGTTGAGGGTGAGACTTTAAAAATTCTTGAATAACAGACCAAATGATTTTGACATTTCCTGTAGTAAATAAGAAACTTTTCAAGTATCCAAGACGGTAGTGGTGTGTTGCGCTGTTTTTGTTTTCATTTGGTGGGTGTTGATTGTTTTGGGAGGTGGGTGTCGGTTTCTCGATCTTAGCAGGGGAATGAGATTTTAAACTGACATTCAGGAAGGCAGCAGGACAGACTGGAAATAGTGTTACGTGGAGGGAGAAAACACCAAAGATGACTGTGTTAAGAAGATGTGGTGTGCTTCATAGAGGAGGAGGCTTATCAAGATGGAAAAGGAGGGTTGAAACAATTTGAGAAAAGTCAATACAGGAATAAACCAGACCCCACACAGTGGGAAAAGATAACGATTCAGAGATTCAACTTAGCATTAAGGACCTAATGACTTACACACAGTGTGTACTTAATAATGTTTTATTAAGATTTAAAATTAAAACTTCAAGTTGCTGTTTACCTCATTAATTGACATCGGAGTAAGTCAGTTTATTCCTATATGGAATCAGTTTTGCCACCTGAGTTGTAAAAATAATTTGGGAGGACAAAAGAAGAGATTGGGACTTATAAAATGTGTTCTCTGCTTTTAAGTCCTCAGATGGTTAAACATTAGTGCTTACGGAAGGAAGTCTTGCCAGTATTTGGGAGTTATACACTGGAGCTGCATGTAACCTCCGGGATGAACTGGGTAACATGGTCTCAGCCTACATCGTCATCATCCCATTGGAGGGAGAGGAAACTGTAGTCTCTCACAAAGTAGGTGATTTACCCAAGATTGAACATCAGAGTCAGATTTAAATCAAACATTTGACCTTAAATGACGTATCTTTTTCTATTGCCATTTCTCATTGCCCATTCACAGATAAATCAACTGAGCCTTACAACCATTCCATAGGTTGTCTTTTCATTTTGTTCAATTTTTTTTCTTTTCTGAGCATAAGTTTTTTAGTTTGAAGCAGTCCCATCGGTTTATTTTGGGAAAATTCTTCTTGTTATGCCAGTGGGAGGGGTGCTGTGTACTCTTCTCCACATCAAGACTAAACTGACAAGCCTACTTTACAGAGAGATGAAAATGACATTTGCTTGTTACTGAGCTCTCTCCCACAAAATACAACACTATAATTAAGAAAAAAGTGAAAAATGAGTCATTACTCATCCAAGTTTTATCCTCACCTATTACTGCTCTTTACCTTCTTATTTGTACAACTAAAAACTTAATTTCTGTCAAATGAAATATTTTCAGAGATATGCACTGGATCTTTATTTTCTAAACATCTTCAATCCTAATTAATAGATATGCAGCCATTTTATTTTATTTGTATGTCCCTTAGAAAAAATATCACAAATCAGGGAAACCAAAATAAGTTTCTATTTCTGTTCCTATTCTGAGGTTACTTTGAACAGCCTTATGTGAAAGTATGGTGACTCAGACTTGTGTTGTTTCTTCTAGGGGTATATTTACAAGTTTAGTAGCCATCAAGCAAAGGAATATTCTGGGAAACACTTGCCATCCTCCAAAGAATAAGAAATGAATACAGCTTTCTCAGTAAAAAAGATTAAGTCTCCTTCTCGTCTATCCTAAAAGGCACAGCAATGGAACTATGTTGTATTTCAATCTTAGATTACCTTATTCACAGATAAAGATAGCATTGATGTTTATCCTATCTCTGCAACAGGTGGAGTTGAGGTTTACAAAATTCATTCTCTGTGCCATTGTGGATGTGACAAGATGTGATAGATTTGCGAACAATCTAGAAAATCATATGCACAGAAATGTTAATTGTCATTTCTAAGGAAGTAGAAGGGTTGCCATTTATTGTGAGATTGTGTCCTCATTAAATTATGGGGTAAAAATGGCATTTCAAAGTTTTATTTGGGTTACTATTTATTGGAGGGGAGAGGGAAGTGATTTCCTGATCCCTGATATCTCAAAGTCTGGGAACTGTGGCTTAGAGCCCTAGCTCTCTTAAAACCTTCACAGCAACTGTTGTCACCAAGAAGAAAGTCTTCAGCAGGCAGTGTAACACTGTGATTAATTCTTACCCTAAACTTCCCCTTGCATTTTCTTCAGTTAACACAATCTACCAAATTTCTTTCCACCCAGATTTAGAGCAAATTTTCCATGAGGCACATACAGATACACACATACATGTTCCCCACTGTCATTCATTTCCCTGACAACACTGGCCAACAAGGTCATGATCACCTCAGTACACAAATCTTTGTCACTTTCCTTCAAAGGCTCCCACTTCCTTTGGATGCTACCTTTTCTCTTTGGCATTAGGTCAAAATATGCTGATTCAAGTAAGTTTCATCCGTTTCTTTTTACTCCAAAGCTAAACGGACTTTTTTCAAGTCCAATAATACTCTTGACTGTCTAGCTACCTTCGTTTTCCATACCTCTCCCAACACCTCTGCCTTGTTAACACCTACATAACCTTCAATTTTCAACTTAAAGATGACTTTTTCCTAAAAAAAAAAAAATGTTGCCAGGTCAACACCCCTCTTCCTCTATTTAAATTCAAGTTTCTCTCCTTTTCCTTCCATTTCACCTACATTTCTACATATTTAAAAACTTGTAAACCTTTATGCAATGCTCACATCCCTTCAGCTCTAAACTATATGCTCTGGGAGGGTGAGGGTATTTCTTCACCCTCATTGTTCTGCAGTTCAATGACTAACATAATACCTGAATATGTTAATAATTGGTATTTGATAAATATTCTCAAATGAATGAACTCCTTTTGCATACCTTTTAAGCCCCTTTCTCTTGTTGCTTTTTAAAATTATTAAACTCTGGCTATTGGTTTCAACAATTTCTCTTCATTAACTCAAAATATATTTTGACTAATCAGTATCTCAACTTCCAAAGCTCTACTACTCTGTATTTAAAATATGATATTTTGTGTCTTCTGATCATATTTTTTCTTTGTGTTACCAACTCTTACTTCCCAAACTCTGATTGAACTTCTTTTTAAGATAAGGCACATGAATTCTGGGCCATAATTAACAAAATGCTATGCTGCTATGTCCCATACTGAGGTTCTAGAATGAATGTTTGAGGTTGCAACATATCTCAATTAGATGATAGATGCCAGCAGGGTTTCTTAGCCATTTCTGAAGGTGTGCTATACTGAATTGATTGCATTAAGTGAACAGAAAAAGTCTTTTATCAAATGATAATCGTGGAGGAATTGTGGAGAAAATTAGCCTCAACCCAAACAATTAAAAAAACAAACAGCCCTGACCAGTGTGTTTTAATGATTAGAATGTCAGCCTGGGGCCTGAAGGGCCACGAGTTCAATTCCTGGTCAAGAGCACACACCTGAGTTGCAGGTTCATCCCCACTCAGGTCAAGGCACATACAGGAGACAACCAATGGATGTGTTTCTCTCACTTCTATGTTCCTCTTTCTCTCTCCCCATCTGACACAAGGAAATACTCATATACGATTTTTGACTAAATAAATGAATGAGAGAATGAGTAAAAGATGGCTTTGCTAATTTAGGCAAGGTAAATATATAAAACTAGAGGCCCAGTGCATGAATTTATGCACCTGGTAAGGAACTGTGGGCCACGAGGCTGCAGTGGACACAGGGGTGGGTCTCGGCCCATCCTCCAGGGCCCCCTCCCACCATGGCCCCCAATAACCTGTCTGCCAGCAGCCCTGCTGACTATACCAAGTAATCAGGACCAGTGCTGGGCGCCGGCAGCAGTTGCAAGTGGTGGCTTCGGCACCAGCAGCAGGTGTGAGCACCCAGCAGGGCCATGGCATATGGGAGCAAAGAATTTTTAGCAACCACCAGAGGCTCACCCTGATGACAGCAACCAGGGACCCTCCTCGTCACCCCCCCCCCAGTGGTCAGGAGTCCCTGCTCACCTGCTCCACCATCCCGCTGCAGCTGACAGCTGACACCCGCCATGTTCTGCACATGACCCCTGGTGGTCAGCACATGTCATAGCGACTAATTGTTCAGTTGTTCCACTGTTTGGTCTATTTGCATATTAAGGATTTATATAGAGAGAGATAGATAATAGTAGTTAAAAGATACAAGTGTGTCTCATATATGCCAGATGTTTACTAACATTATGTCTGTTCATTCTCACAGCTAGTCAGTGTGGTGGAGAGTGAAATCATCTGTACTTTAGAGATGAATAAAGTGCAGCTCAGAATCAATAAAGAGCAGCACCAAGGTGCTTCTGCTTGTGACGGGCAGGCTGAGAAACAGTGCTGGATTCTTCTCGCTTCTGCACATGTCAGTTTGCCCAAGATCACAGCAGGGATAGTGTCCAACTCCCAGATATGTGAGCATGACGGACAACTTCCTGCCAAGAAGCAGACAATTCCTGATTGCTGTGAACTTTCTTTGATTAATCAGGCAATGGAAAACCCTTGACGTTTTTGAGTGATAAGATTACATGTAATATGCTGTAATGGAAATGAACTTTAAGATAATTATTCTCTCTACTCTGGCTACTGGCTACGGGCTGCGTTATACAGAGAGCAGTTAGGAGTTTATCGCAGTCTTCTAGTTGTGGAGTTATGACAAACTAGGCTTGTGGCCCTAGAACTAGATATGGAAGAAAAATAACTTAGGAGCTACTGAGTAGGAAAATAAATGACAGAACTTGAAGTCTCATCAGAAAAAAAATTAAATAAATAAATAAATAATAATAAAGATAAATAAAGTCTCATTAAATGCATTTTTGGGTTTGCCAGGCTTCGGTAAGCACTGTTCCAACACAATCATCTGTTTGTTTGCTTGTTAATCCTCACCCAAGGATATTTTTCCATTGATTTTTAGAGAGAGGCAGAAGATGAGAACTAGCTAAGACTCAGAATCAGAGAGGGATGAGTAAAGGCTCTTACGTGAGGCTGAACCAGCAAACTATTTACTTAGGGCTCATTACATTTTTTTTTTTTTTGGTTCCAGAATCGAAAGCAGACCCGAACACTGCACAAAGGGGGCAAGTAGGTCTAGGTAGAAAAGTTGGAGAAAGGCAGTGAGAAGGAGACACGCAGGGCACTGGCCTCTTAGGTGCACCCTATGGTTTCCTCATGTTTTATGAGGCTCATTTGCTCTATTTCTCTATTGGCACACTTATGCAATGTATGGTACTGTACTCCTTTTCTTATCAGTCTACTCATAACCTTGACCTTCCTCATGGCATAAGAATTTAATTTTAGTTATAGTATGTGATAATTCAAGACAGCATATTGTTGTTAGAAATTTAATAGCATTTCTTATAATTTAGAAGCACTGAAAATTTATTAATTTTATACTTGTTTCCTTATAGTACCACAATCTTTCATATAAGTTTCCAAACCTTCTATTGATTGACTATTAGGAGCTTAGGTGTATAGCTGACTTCAGCTTTAATCTCTTTAGTAAGATATTTTGTGCAAGAAGTATGCTATCTGCCCAGAATTTAACTAAACTTATCTCCTATTATAGATTAATTTTGTATGTTGATTCATACCTAAGTCTCCTCTTTTCTGGTTCATTATTTCCCTGCAGAATTTCAACCTCATTCTCCCTTGATCAGCTATAAATTATTTATTTGGAATCTTTAAAAAAATTCTTGTGGTTTAAAGATCTTAGTATTAAGACCACTTTCATTACTATAAGACAATACCTTAATAAAACCTGCATTAATTTTCATACTGCTAACTTTCCACCCTGTATTTTTTTTCTTAACAAAATAAAAATGTACTTGTGGGTTACTATAGCCCTCCTAATTTCTCTTTTGGTAAAAATTTATTTATACACTTAATAAGTCTTATTCAGAACTTTATTAAGACTAATTACTAAGGAGAAATTCAAAAGTAAAGAATGACTCAACACTTCCCTTCCAAAAGTTTGTCCCCTAATTGGGTGTATAAAAATACATACACAAAAGAAACAAGAGTAATAATACCAACAATATTAATAAACATTCTTATGGATATTTATCATTTTCAAGGACATTCTCTTATTTGATCCTACAGTAATCCTATAAGATGGATGTTATGATCATTTCCATTATATACTAGAGGCCCAGTGCACAAAAATTTGTTCTCCCAGTGGGGAGGTCCCTCAGCCCGTGCCCCCTCACAGTCTGGAACCCCTCGGGGGATGTCCACCTGCTGGCTTTGGCCCACTCCCTGGGGGAATGGGCCTAAGCTGGCAGTCAGACATCTCTCTGGCAGCCCAGGAGCCCTCAGGAGATGTCCACTTGCCAGCAGGGAGAAGGCCTAAGCTGCTGTTGGACATCATTAGCGCTGCTGAGGAGGCTGCGGAGTCTCCTGCCACCACCACTGTGCTGGCAGCTGGCAGCCTGGCTTGTGGCTGAGCAGAGCTCTCCCTGTGGGAGTGCACTGACCACCAGGGGACAGCTCCTGCATTGAGCATCTGACCCTGGTGGTCAGTGTGTGTCATAGTGACCAGTCATTCTGCAGTTAGGGTCAACTTGCATATTACCCTTTTATTATATAGGATATGAAAAAATAAATTTAAAAAAGTTGAAATGACTTGACTAAATTCCTTTAACCATAACTGCAGTTTGAAATTGGTCTTCTAACTCCAAAGCCTACTGCTTACCACATTGCCTCTCAACAATGAAAAAATAGTGCATTATTCTCTGCTCCAAGTTTCCCACATTACCTAGCAATAGGATTTGAGACACAGAGGAAGCAGTCTAATTATAATACTTAGTGATACTTTTATTTTCCAATGTTATAAGAAAAGAAAAAGTATAGTGCACAATAAAGTTGGGATTCGAACTTTAGACAAGAAGTGAGAATGGGATCTGTAACTAGAAGAAGGAGGGGACATTTGGGGGTGGGAGGTAAGAGAAGTAAAGCTCCAGTTTTAATAATAGGCATGTTGCATGCAAGACAGTGGGGAAACTTCCTTACCTGAAATAAACAGCTCTTAATGAACTCTAGACAAAAATGTTCTGAATCCGTAGTCTGAGGACAGATAATAGTGTTGAATGTTCCTGAATGCTAGGCTGGGAACTTTGTTTTATAGTTAATGGTGAGCCCCTGGAGGATTTTGGGCTCAGAAGATCAAATCACTGCTTTAGTCGGGTTTTTAATGAGCCTACAAGCATAGACATCAGTTAAGAAGCTGCTATAGAAATCCAGGCATGAGGCGATGACCACCTGGACTAGAGGAGGGCCAGCTGGGATGAGGAAGAAAGGGACAAAAGTGAAACAACTTTAAGTAGAAGAGACATACAATTTGGCTGCTGGTCAGAAATAAAGTAGGAAAAAATTGTCAAAATTCTAATATTCATTTCCAACCTTGAATGTTATGTTTGGCAACAAACATAGTTAGCTGTTTTCCTTGAAGTGACATGCTCACTTCATTCATTTTGAGAAAATAAATGCCCAAAATAAAGTTTCAATAACCATCATTACTCTGCTGTGCTTTTTCTTAAGATATCATCATATTTCAGGGTGCATCAGATTTCATCACACAGAATATTAAAAATACACGCACTCAAGAGTTGAGATTTAATAAAATTACTAGATTTCACTACTTCATAGAAGGCATACTTAAGTAACAATAACTTTTTTAAAACTGAGAGTAAATGGTGGTAAAGGATTTAATAACTATAATATTAGAATCAATACTAATAGTGGAGGACAATGACTCCTAGTAATGCTTAATAACAGGCACATAAAACCTTAGTCTTGTTATGAAAATGTTTTGCCTTGGCAACCTCCTGATAGGATTTGGGCATCTGATCACTGTTGCCGCAGAGCATTCTGATAATAGCTCAGGTTTATGGCTCCTCCTGTGTGCAGGTCCCATTCTAAGCACTGAATTACTTTAAATCTGAATTTAATATATTTTCTTACTTCAATGACAACTGTAAATGTGCCAAAGTGGAAGAAGAAAGTAGACTGTTGTGAGAGGAAAGGCAGCCACATACTAAACCTGACAAGCTCAGGGAAGATAAGCACAGCAGGCTTCATAAACTCACTGACAAAGTAACCACGTAGGACGTTTTGACATAAACATTCCTAACTAAAAGTTAGTCATGGTGGGTCGTCATGTCCTAGGTCTATAGCTTCCTTAACAGAGATCAGTATTTGTATTCATTGGACTGTCTCTTGTCTTTCTACATTTAAGATAACATACCTTTGCAATGTCAGAGAGATCCCCTTTTCCAGACCCCTCAGGACACAATTTCCCACCACAGCACAATACCTCAGAACCCTCATTTGTTATCTTGTTGCCCACATACCATCTATGTGCTATAAATGTTTACTGTTCTCTACTCACCAATGTAGAAGAAATACATGTGTGTCTCTCCATTTACACTTTATCCAATCTCAGAGGTTCCCCTGATTAGCTTGCTTCTGCCCCCTTAATCTACTACCAATGGATTTCATGCCATTGTTTGGAGCTAAATCTCAATCCCAGCAATTGTTGTCAGTTTGGCTCAAATAAACTTATAAAAATTCTCTACAGGTTTGGACATTGCTTATGTTGACACTATAATGTCATGAAAATACTTTCCAACGAATACATTGAGTAAAGGCTCGTAGTAACTTGAAATCTGAAATATATACATTTAAATGATATGCCCTGGTAAACTCTAATAAAGTCAACATTTTGGGGGTACTGTGAACAGAATGAAATTCCCCCAGTTCTTAACACAAATTCCTCCAATTGGCAAAGGGATTAGCCAAAGGGTTTATAGAAAATTATGCCTACCTGGTGGCACAGCCATTTTAATAAGATCCAGTTCCTGTCTTCAAGATGTTTCTGTAAGCTTAGAATGAAAGTCTAGTTCCAGCTTCCATATTTTCTTTAAGTGTTGCATAATGCAAATCACTAACTTTTAGGCATTTTAGAGAATTAAAGGAAGAATTTCGAAGTGCAAAAAATGATCTCAGATCTCTGTCCATAAAAAGAAAATCCAGATCTGAAAAGTTTTAAGCCTAGAGTTACTCAGAAAGCTATTGGGTTAGAAGTTCCCCTTCGAAAGTGTTTAATAAGTAAGCCTTTGAAACTTTTGGGCAATGAAAATAGAAAAGGCTTTCAGATCCTGTGAAGACATCTGTGTGTACCAATCACTCTAATCTACATGGTCTAGCCTATAAACAAACAAATGACAAAAAAACAAAAACAAAAAAACCCAGCAAATAAAAAACTAGTTTCTCTAGACCTAGCACTGTATTGTTTTATCTGTTTTGTTGACTAAGCATAATTTCTGTTTTGTAAAATTGGTCTATAAAATTGGCTTAAATAATTTAGGATTATCTGGAGTTGGCAATACAGTGTAATTCTAAACAGCACATTTATGGCTTGAACTGATTAAATTACAGGACGGTTTTGGTATCATAGAATCTAAGAGTAAAGGGTGAAAACATGCAAGGGGCCAGGCCAATGTGGCTAAGTGGTTGAGCATTAACCCATGAACCGAGAGATCACTGGTTCAATTCCAGCCAGGGCACATGCCTGGGTTTTGAGCTTGATTCCCAGAATGGGACATGCAGAAGGCAGTCAATCAATGATGTTGCTCTCTCATCTATGTTTCTATCTCTCTACCTCTCTCCCTCTCTCTCTGAAAAGCAATTTTGAAAAATATTTTAAAATGTGCAAGGAGTCTCAAACCAATTTTAAAACTTTCCCGCAGTTACAACTTTCATTGTGATCTGAATGAAGGAACATAATGCGTCATTGGTCATTATAATGACAGATGGGAAAAGGCCTGTCAGAGTAAATGCTATAGGGTGATGACATACTTTCTCTCACAGGTCAGCAGGGGGTGTCACAGCACCAGCCTTCTTATCATTTAATAACTTCCTATAGTTGCAGAAGAAGTCTTTAAATAAAACATTCACATGAAATTCATCCATGACACCTGTGACTCTTCTTACTTCATTTTCTTTCATTCATTTAACGTGTTGTGTTTTTTTTTTATTTTCAGAACTACCTTCCCAGACGTCTGTAGAAGATGAATATATTGCCACATAAATAAATTAGGTTCCTGGACCCAAATTCAGTGTGTGTGTGTGTGTGTGTGTGTGTGTGTGTGTGAGTGTGAGTGCGCGAGCGCGCTCACCTATGCATAGTCTCTCCCACACCAATAAGCAATTCTCAGAAACCAGAAAGTAGGTTGTAAATTCAAGTAAATTCTGACACTATCTACCCAGAGACCGAATTAGATTCCACCGGTAAAGGACTCAGTCCCACAGGACTGCCTTCCACTTCAGATGCCTGTGTTTCTGACCAGCTGGTTACAAAGTGAAAGTTCCCATGACCCCTTCCTTGGGTTCAATTAATTTTCAAGAGCGGCTCACAGAACTCAGGAAAACCTATTTACTCACGAGATTACTGATTTATTAGAAGGGATATTAAAGCATACTGATTATCAGCCGGAGGAGGGGATGCAAAGGGTCCCAAACAAAGGACCCTTTGTCCTCCTGGAGTTTGGAGACTACACAGTGGACCCTGGCAGTACTCTGGTTCTCCATCATGGAAACCCCGCTGCCCCTTCCTTTTAGGTTTTTATGGAAGCTTCATCACATGGGCCTGACGGATTAACCCATTGGCCATTGGGGGTTGGTTCAACCTCTAGCCCTTGTCCCATCCCAGGAAAGCAGGGGATGGGACAGAGATTTCTAACCCTCTATGCGTGGTTGGTTCTCTAGGCAACCAGCCTCCATCCATAGATGCTTTGCAAAAATTACCTCATTAGCATTAACCCTATGGCAGTGGAAAGTGCTTGTTATGAGTAACAAGATACCCATTTCATCTTTAAGGCTCTGAAAGTTTTCAGGAACTGAGGACAAGAGACCAAATATTGCATAAAAGATGTTCCCCTTACTCTTATTGCTCAGGAAATTCCAAGAGTTTGGAAGCTCTAAGCTAGGAACTGAGGATGATGACCATATATATATATATATATATATATATATATATATATATATATATGATCTTAATATACATATATGTGTGTGGTATATACATATATATTATAAATCACAATGTTGCAATAAATTTATTTAAAATTCTTGGCTTATACAAACATGTGCTTATTTAGTGACAAAAAGCAACTCATTTTAAAATATGATTGAATCAACTTTCTCATGCTTTTCAAAATAAACCCAAAAAATAAGATCAGGAAAAACTATAGACTTTTTGATGTAATAAGGAGCATTGCAGACTGTAGTGATATAAGAACTTTAAGTGGGCATGTTTCCTCTACACAATTCCAATCAAGCAATACAGATGTACTATATAGTTGCATCTTGTATACCCGGTGGAAATCTCCCACAACCAGGAAGGAGGCTCTGAATCCGCTGGGTCACAGAGGTGATGGTAAGGTGTGGAATGGGAGCATAAGGCTATAGAAGCTTGTTCTGTTTTAATTATTAAAATATCACATTAAGAATAAATTTAAAATGCTTAGCAAGAGACAAATATAAAACAACTTGCAATTTTTTAAAATAAAGTAATTAGCAGAGATAAAAACACTATTTGAGGAAGAATAGTGAGAGGAAAGCCAGCACTTTACCCCTTCTTTTTGTACCACTGGACACCAGGAAGTGGGCCTTCTGCACTCAAGCTGTTCTCACCTACTACCAACTCCTGCAGATGATTGCAATGCAGCCAAATGGACCATTTCTACCTTTAAGAGAAGGTAGAAAGTGAGCTAATCACATCATGCCTTTTGCATTAGTAGATACACATAGTTTTGGCACATCCATGACTTACTTTGAATATGAAAACAATTTTCATCAGCTTGGTTATTTTATTCCTCAAGGGGGCCAACCAATCTGGATCCAGGTGTAGGGTTTCAGAATGAGACACCCAAGGTGAGTCTCTGTGATAGGCAAATTATTTTGATGTAGAGGTAACCAAGACCCCGTGGGCTCAAGAGAAACTTCTGTCCACCCTTAACTACCTAGAAGAATTTTAATTAGGGGCCTTTCTCATAATAAGAGATTATCAGAGATAACCAATGACCAGCTATAGGGCAGGGCAAACTACTCATTACTGATCAGCTGCTCTTCTTTCCATGCGACGGTGATCCATGGTGCCTGACCTCATTGTTAGTTCAGAATGTTATATATACTTCCTTTCCCCTAGCTGTCTCAGAACCTCTGGTGTCTGTGGGGTCTCTGACTCTCTCATGAATGTGCAGTTGTCATGAATATGTCTGTAATTAAATATGATTATTTTCTCTTGTTAATCTGCCTCATGTTGAGTTAAATATTAGACCAGATGAAAGAATTTAGGAGAGTGGAGGAAAATTTCTTCCTCCCCCACACAAGGGGACAGATTAGGAGAACTCATAAACTTTTGACTAAAGGTTGATGTTTCTGAAGGAAAGGAACCTATAAGTATGGAATAAAGTTTTATTTTTTAAAAACCCACCTTTGCATCCAATAATCCTATATAATAAAAGAGTAATATGCAAATTGACCCTAACAGCAGAAAGACTGGGAATGACTGGTCACTGTGATACACACTGACCACCAGGGGGCAGACACTCAATGCAGGAGCTGCCCCCTGGTGGTCAGTGCACTCCCACAGGGGGAGCTCTGCTCAGCCACAAGCCAGGCTAATGGCTGCCAGTACAGTGGTGGTTGTGGGAGCCTCTTCTGCCTCCTCAGCAGCGCTAAGGATATCCAACTGCAGCTTAGGCCTGCTCCCCGCTGGTAAGTGGACATCCCCCAAGGGCTCCTAGGCTGCCAGAGGGATGTCTGACTGCCAGCTTAGGCCTGATCCCCCAGGGAGCAGGCCTAAGACAACAGGTGGACATCCCTCAAGGGGCCCCAGACTGTTAGGGGGCTCAGGCCAGGCTGAGGGAGCACCCCTGAGTGCACAAATTTTTGTGCACTGGGCCTCTAGTTCACCTATAAAAACACAGTCAAGTTAAGTAATTTATATTTTCTATCTATTCAACATAGATAACAAAACCTGAAAAGACCATAGGAGTATCAATATTAGATGCTTGTGAACGTTTTGAGGATGAGTTGATCCACTATATGTTGTCAAAGAGGGTTCACATAGTGAGCAGTTTGTGTTCCCATTGCTGGAACATAGCTATTTCAAACCACTTATACTGTGACTTCACCGTAGATACTGGTCAACACCACACAACAACTGGTTTTTAAGGGGAGTGGGTAAGAGGCTGTAGGGTGAATAACCTTGACTCTCCTTCAGAAAATGACTGCGTAGTAACTGCATTCTGCCTGAAACAGCATAGTTCATTAGGTTTCTGAATACCCTATTCAGTCATTTCAAAGCTTGTTCATGGTTAAAGAGTAACAACAGAACTATTTCCCTTTCTCCAGGGAATTGCCAAACTGCAATATCCTGTTATGGGGACCCAGGCCTCTGACACACACACTGCATAGTAAAACCTTGCTCACTCAGAAGACGCAATTGCGGTGCATGCAGCTGTACTGTTCCAACGGTGCCTCCCGTGTGCTTTCATAAGTACTTCAAATGATAGACTATTTTGATGAAGTGCACCTTGTTGGTATGGGGCTAAGAGCTAGTCACCCCAAGATGTGCTTCTGTGGTATGTGGATTGTTTGAGCTCAGGGCAACGTTAGCTGAGGCTCAGGAGAAATTTCTGCCCCTCCCTTGACTACCTGAAAGAACTTGAATTAGGGGCCTTGCCTATGATGGGACATTATCAGAGACCAGCTTTTCAATCTGTCTGTATGTCAGGACAAACTTTTCTTAACTAAACATCTGCTCTTATTCTGCAATGACTTCTTGAAACCCCCAATATTCGCCTGCAGTGTCCTTTAAGCAAGGGCGTCTAAATATTAAGCATAAAGATTCCAGTAAACACCCGGGGGCTCTGACTTGTTTGCAAAAGTAAAGGCAGGGTGGCCGCCTTCAACCAACTTTCCCTGGAGGTTCTGACCTTTCAGAGTTTCCTCCTTACAAACTTTCCAACCAAGTCCTGTGCTTCCCCACACCAATGCACCTTACCTCATCCCTAGCTCAGATGTCTTTTATACCCATGTCCCCTTTCTGTCTCTGAATCTATTGTGCATGTGGGGTCTCTAGCTCATGTGGGGTTCCCATACACATGAATGTATTAAATTTGGTTACTTTCTCTTGCCAATCAGTCTCATGTCTATTTGATTATACGACCAGCTCAAAGAACCTCAAGGGTAAACGAAAGTTTCTCCTCCCCTATATTGTTTTCCAGTATATGTTATAATGCAGTAAGATATCAATGAATTCTGATATTCATAGTTCAGGAGAACCAAGAATAGAAATATGAAAATGGCCAAAACAGGGCACCTGTCTTTAACAGTACGATTCTGCTCACTGAAAAAATGTTGCTCCTGCTCAGCCAGTGCATGTTATACACTCAGAAGTATTCTCTCTAAGGGTGAGCAAAGTCAGTACAGAGGAATAGAAATGTTATTGTCAAAACTTCCCTTGGTGAAGGTAGCTCAAGGCCACGTGAAGGGAGGCTGAAACCTGACAAAAGAGACATTCCCCATCACTACTGATCAGAGTGTCTAGACTCCACATTTCTGAATGGGGGATATTCCTGAATACCTTTAGACAATTCTCTCTGATAGGTCAATAGCAATGGTCTCAGCTATTTATTATATGACAGTTCTTTCACATGGACAAAGAGGAGCATTACAAATTGCCACTGGTAGCTCTAATACTTCTACTAGAGAAGCGAAGAAGCCTGCCTCTTCGAACATTGGGTACGTAAAACCTTGTTTGGCAGGAGCAAGAAAAATATAAGAGATATTTTGTTTTCAAAGTATGTTTCTAACTGAACACAGTAAATATGATAACACTTTCAGACTGGTCAGCTTGAAGCTACTGATCTGAGTCCAGTAACGTGGACATCTGCAATCCAAAAGCCAACATGAGGAAATGAACAAGGATTAAAGGAACAATGGCATCTCTACCCATTTCCTTCTTCTAATTGTCCTCAAAGCAATAATTTGGTAACAATGGAAGCAATTGCAGTGAATCAGCCTTTGATTTGTGACAAAGATTTGCAGGTATGTTGATCAAAGTCCAGTATAATGATATACATTGCTATCTTTTGAATACTGTGCAATATTACATACCACTGAAATCACAATTGTCCTCCAATTTAAAAAATAATCTTCATCACATATAATTTATAGAATAACTATATATACATATATATATGAATTATGCTAACGTATTATAAACTCATTAGGTGACAGCATCTTTGTTAGCATTATAATATGACTAGACATCAAATAAGAATATTCCTGATTTCTTACAAAGGGAAAAGCTGAATACAAATAAAGTACTATCTTTATTTTGCTATCTTTTTCACAGACTATTTTCTAAGTATGAAAAGTGGAAATGTGGGCAGAAAGACTAAATGAGAGTCTATAAGCAGACAAACAATTTGGCTCATATTGTGATTATAAGAGTAAATCAGTTCAGGAAGTGGGGGATGGGGAAAAGGAGGGGGATGTGGAAAGTGAAGGGGAGAAAAGGGAAGAAGCATAAGAAAAAAATAGAATAGGATAATCCAGAAACAGCCAACAAGAACTTCTTTTAAAACAGGACAGTAATTTTATAATATGGTAAACTATAGTATTATTACCCTTATAACACTACTAGAAGCCTGGTGCATGAACTTGTGCACTGGTGCAGTCCCTCAGCCTGGCCTGTACCCTTTCACAATTCTGGACCCTCTGGGGATGTAGCAGTGCACAAAGCGGCAGGTGACCGGGCAGGAGCCTGAGAGCTGTGGCTGGGCACCTTGCTGCTCCCACTATCCAAGTCCTGCTGTACCTGCCACCGCCACTCTGTAGTGCTGCCATGGAGGCAGCAGAGGCTCGTATGGTTGCAGCTCCACTCACCAGCCCTGAGCCGGGCTTCTGGCTGAGCAGCTCTCCTACCGTGGGAGCTCACTGACCACCAGGGGTCATCTGCTCCCTGGTGGTCAGTACGCTTCATAGCTAGTGGTCTACCAGTTGCTTAGGCTTTTTTCTATAACTAGAGGCCCAATGCACAAAATTCATGCAAGGGGCTCAGCCTCACAGTCCCTGCTTTGTTCAGAAGGTTATCCAGAAAGTCATCCAGACAGTCATCCCACTGTTCTGCCATCCAGTCTAATTAGCATATTATGCTGTTATTATCTATAATAATCTATAATAATAACAGCATAATATGCTATTTAGACCAGACAGCCAAATGCCCTAGCATTTAGCACTTCATTCCCTTTTATTGCTAAATATTGTTTCATTATATTCCCATACCACATTTTATTTATCCATTTATCGGTTTATGGCATTTTGGGTCATTTCTACTCTTTTGCTATAATGAATAAAATTGCTATGAAGATTTGTGTACAAGACTTTTGGTGAACATGAGTTTTTAGTTCTCTTGGGTAGATATCTAGGAAGAAATTACTGGGAAATATGATGATTCTATGTTTAACATTTTGAGGAACTGCCAAACTGTTTTCCATAGTGACTGCATTGCTTTACATCTCCACCAAGAGCATATGAAAGTACCAGTTTCTTCTCATCCTTGCCAACATTCATTACTGTCTGTCACCTTGATTAGAGCCATCCTGTTGTCCATGAAGTGGCATCTCATTGTCATTGTGACTTACAATTCCCTAATGACTAATGATTTTGAGCATCTTTTTATGAACTTATTGATCATTTGTATTTCTTCTCTGGAGAAATGTCTGTTCAGTTCCTTTACCATTTTTTAATTGGATTATTTGATTTTGCTTCTCTCCCTCAGCATCAGAGTCCCTGGTAGCCAGAAATAGAAGCAGAATCTGGTTAAATTAAGCTGGTAGACATTTACTGTAAGGATAGGCAGAACCAATCAGAAATGGACAATCAACCTTCCAGATGAATATCTCCACAAAACCAAGCACAGAGGAGGAAAGATAAATTCCCCAAATGAGAGCATGCTCTCAGGAAGGGTGAATAAATTCTGAATAGTAGATGCAACTAAATGTTCTTTATTACTCACTTTCTGTTCTTCTCTATACCATTGCACCAAATGCTATTCTCTCAGGATGTCTATTAAATACTGCAGTTCTTTCTAAGAATTGTAATTAATAAAATCTAATCCTTCAAATATACTTTAGTGTTACTATATGATAACTCCCTCTTAGGAGTGCTTGACCACTAAATGGTGAAATTTGAAAACATTATATTCATGAAAGAAGCCAGTCACAAAAGATCACATATGATATGATTTAATTTATAAGATATGTCCCAAAGTAGGCAAATCTATAGAGACAAACAAAATTAGACTAGTGGTTCCAGAGGTTGGGGGAGGAGGAAAATGGAATAAGTACTACTAATGAGTATGGGGTTTCTTTTTGGGGTGTTCAAATGTTCTAAAATTAGATTATAGTAATATACATCTTTGGGAATGTATTAAACACCACCAATGTGTACACTTTAAAGGGGTGAATTTTATGATATATGAGTCATAGCTGAAAAAACTGTTTCAAAAATAAATACAATGTATTAATAAGTGCAAATCTAATAAAATGAGCTTAATATAGGGGTGGTGTAAACAGGGCAACAGAGAAGACTTTGTGGGAGAGATGATGTTATAAATCTCTAGCTTGTGTCTTTCAACCAACCTTACCTGTCAACACACTGGGAGTCAGTTCCAGCAGGCTTTCCCAGATACATAAATATTAAATAATAAAAACGGTGTTTAGCTCTGGATGGAAAACATGTTCCAGAACTCTCAAGCATATAAATCCCAGAGAGAGTAAGCTTCAGGCAAATTCAATCTCCACAGCCAGATCACTAACAGAGGTCATTACTGCAGTTCAGCTACACCTGAGTTTATCCTTTGACGTGTTTTTTTTTTTTTTCTCTTTAAAGATTCATAAGTACAAGAATTGCCAGGAAACAAGAATCCCTCAAACGTTTAATTCTCACAGGATGTTGAATGAGTAGATATTAGAACCCACTTCACTTATCTGTTTGTTCCCTGCGTAACCAAAACAATCCAGGCCAATAAATGTTTGCTCACATACTATAAATCTAAACAATGTTAAATGGCACACTAAGGACAGGAAGTGCCTCCTGGAAACTGTGGTAATACTCAGCAATTTGGTACCATATTCAGACTTTCCCAGAAAGAAAAAAAATATTTTTTTAATCAATGCATATATGCAGAAATTATAGCAGATTTTTTCAGATTCCATATCTTCTCTCTATAGAGTATCCTATATAATAAAAGAGTAATATGCAAATCAACTGAACTGTGGAATGACCGGTCACTATGATGCACATTGACCACCAGGGGGCAGATGCTCAACACAGAAGCTGCCCCTTGGTGATCTGTGCGTTCCCACAGGGAACACCACTCAGCCAAAAGCCAGATGACTGCAGTGGTGATGGCAGGAGCCTCTCCTGCCTCTGAGGCAGTGCTAAGGAGCAGCAAGCAGGCAGGTGGTAAGGAGTGAGGGTTCCTGGACTGTGAGAGGGTGCAGGCCAGACTGAGGGACCACCCCCCTCCCCCACCAACTGAGTGCACAAATTTCATGCACCAGGCCTCTAGTATCTGTATAAAATCAAAAGAAAATGTTTGGTCCCAGAGTTCAGACATACCATTAACCTAGGACACAATTTTTACGGTACAGCTGGTTACTTATTAGCACTATTTTGTCAATCTCATACAGTGAGTAAATAATAACACAGAAACCACAATGCAAAACACAACAGGATACTAAAGTAGAATTTTTATTTGTAACCTAGGAAACTAAAAGCTACCAATCATCTCTCCCCGTGAACCACTAGATCAAAGAGAAAGTGACAAGAATGCATTGTAGCAAAAACCTGCATCACAAATTATACATAAATCTTATGACTTTGACATTTCTGCCAGAAGAAATGTCACGCATGTCACGCAAGACTACTGTGACCACAAAAAAAAAAAAAATAGTCAATGAACCAGGAAGAAATGCATCTTAGCAGACTCGGTGACCAATCCCTGAATGATACTGGGCGATCTGTTGTAATAAAAGTGCACTGAGTCATAGCTGAGGGTAGCCTAATAATGATAGATTAGTAAAGTCAGAAAGCAATATCACAAAGGAGGTCTCCCAGCATTTCCACTGACTCACTAGGGTAAACTAAATCTTGACCTTCAGCTTGGATGCTAGGCATTCTGTGTTCTGTATTGATCTCCTACTGAATAAGAAGATAAAAACTTAAGACCTTGAAGGATTTGCGGTGGTGGGAGGCAAGAGAAGGCCTTTACAGTAGCGTAGAAGGCCTGCCTGGTAGAATATCTAAAGAAAAATTAAGTATCTAATATTATAAATGCTAATTTCCCATTAGGATTTGCTGCTGCAGTGAATTAGACAGGCCGTAAAGTACAGTATCATCAGGTTTGACAAGTGTATAAATTCATGTAACTTACATCCTATCTTAGCCCTAGAAATTCCCTTGTGCCTTTTTTTTTGTCAATCTTTTCCTGCCTGCTTTGTTTGGATTTCCATATGCATCATACAGTAATTTTTCTTATTTTATGACTTATATACATATGTATTTATGTCAAGATTTGGTCACTCTGTACAATGTTGCTGCATGCATCATTTATTCATGTTTATAGCTGTGTGCCATTTCATTGTATATTGTTTATTCATTCTTCTATTAATGGAAAATTAGACTATTTCCAGGTTTGATCTATTCTAAATAAAGTTGCTATGAATGTCCTTGTATAAGTTTTTTAAACATACATTTTGTTTCTCTTGAATAGAAATGGACTCGCTAGGTCATAAGGTCGATGTCTATTTAAATATTTTAAAACCTACCAAACAATGTTCTAAAACACCTGCACCACTTTACACTCATTCCAACAATGTATGAGTTCTAGTTGCATTAAAACTTCATCAGCATTCAACTACAAGTCTTTTCATTTTAGCCTTTCTATGGGTATGTAGTGATTCCACATGGCAGTTTTAATTTGCATTTTTCTCATAAATAAGGATGCCGAACACATTTTCATGCTCTTATTGGCCATTCATATATCACTATTGTGAAACATTTGTTAAGTCTTTTGTCCATTTTTACATCAGGTTCGTTATCTTTTTATTACCAAAATGTGAAATTCTTTGTATATTCTGAATGCCAGTCCTTTCCTCAAATATATGCGTTATGTTTTTATTTCTGTTTATGGTTTGTGTGTTCATTTGTTTAGTAGTGTTTCTTGATGAGCAGAAGTTTTAAATTTTAGCATTCAATCCATCATTCTTTTAAGTTTTGTTTTATTTCTGTGTCCTTATTAAGAAATATTTTCCTAGCACAAATTTGCAAATATATTCTCCTATGTTTTCTTCTAGGTGCTTCTTAGCTGTGGCTTTTGCAGTTAGGCTTCTGATTCATATCAAATTAGATTTGGAATTAACAAAAAGAC